>JAQBSW010001330.1:0-138488 GCA_029291075.1 Eudiplozoon nipponicum | reverse complement strand
CACACTCAACCATAAACCAAATTTTATCGTCAGCCCCCATCTCACCGTCCTTAACCCAAAAGCTAATCTCCAATCTTGTTGACCTCCAGCAACAAATGGTTGATGTCACAGGACAACTTGGAGCTCTAACTGGCAACATTTCGATCTCCATCCTGCAGCCCCACCTACTGCGTCAGGCTGACGAGTTTTTGGACGGTGTAGCGTGGGAGGTTGCCCTGCGAAACCACAGCAAGCGCAATCTATTTCTCTGGTCTCTATGCTCCCCTATCTCAAAGGATCATCAGGCCTCGTATCTCATCAGGCAACTGGGGGATAACTTCAGCCAGTTTAAAGATGTCTCTTCGGGCAAAGGTCGCGCTTTTGTACTTTCTTCACACAAAAGATTGTCTAGCGTCGAGCTTAGTAATCTCAAATTGCATTCACCATTATTATCCTCTGGCAAAGCCAAATTGAAGCGTGATTGCACGCTAAAACAAAGGACAATAGAGAAAGCTCAGACCCATCAGCCAGATACCACTCTTCCTCCTGCACCTACTCATGCCTTTCCGGGAAGGAACAATCCAAAGAAACGCCATTCACTTAACGTTGGCATCATCGACGACTCCCCTTCATCTAGACCTTTTCTGCTAACCTCTTCTTGGTTTGAAGGGCGTCACTTCACCAATATCCCATATTTCACGACCGTTCTCCACCACAATCTCAAGTTTAACCGCGTCGTCGTGGCCGACCACGCAGCGTATATCCCCAAATAACGAATCCTCTCCTCCTATCTCTTCTGACGGACCCAAAACTCTACGTCATGTCACTTTCACAAAGAGTACAGAGGTCCAGAATCCGAAAAAATGTAAGACGCCCAAGGCCATTCGGGATATCGACTCAACCCCATCAACTTCAAATCCCCTTCCGCCAACCTCGTCGACTCCACCCAGGATAGTTGCATCTCAGCCTCTGATTAGATCCTGTTTCTTCTCACCCCACCAACGCCACTCCAGGGCGTCCCCTCAAGCCCAGATAACTCACCTCCTTCCTGCTTTCAAATCCTCCAATTACCTCATTCACCTGACAAAGTGGGACAAAGGAAATCTAGATCGACGCTGCCCACTCCATTCTTGTTAACGAGCGGTCAGTCACCCTCGTCAGAACTCGATCTCGCTCCGGCCGCCAGCGGAAAGTCCCCGCTCGCTTCTCCTCTTCGGGCAAACCAACTTTCCCACGGATCCCTTTCAGCAATTCTTATCAATTGTAGATCGCTTACGCCAAAAATCAAACAACTGCGAGCATTTCTATCCTCTAACGATCTAGACACATGCTTTCGTGTTGAAACATGTCTGTCCCCATCCATACATTGCGATGAGTTTTCCCCCATCCATGGTTACACTTTCCTTCGTAGTGACAGAACTATCGATCGAGGGGGCGGGCTGGCTGCTAATGTCCGATCCTCTCTCATGCCCAAACGTTTGTCTACATCAAACTCACTAGGATTAAAATTATTCTCGTTGCAGCTTCTGATACTTAACCAATGTATATCTACCTGTCTTTTCAACAGACCCACGAACCTCTCAAACACGATGAACGCGTGGGGCTCAACTTTTGTCCACTTTTTTCTCTCAGTACACCGATCGTTACGTCGTTGTGGGCGACCTTAACCTACCCATGGTGAACTGGAAAAATCTAACTTCTGAATATGACTCCCTGCTTCAGCTCTTTGCGGATAACCAACTAATTCAATTCGTGCACTTCCCTACCCGAGCGAACAATCAACTTGACTGTGTCCTCTCTAACAAAGAGGTGACCAATGTCCAATCTAAGGAGATCATCGCTAATCTTGATCACAGTCAGGTATCCTTCCTTATTCCTCTTTTATCCTTTATTCCTAGGGAGAGCACTCAATCATTCAGGCGATTAACCAACTGGGAAGAGTTTCGCCGACTCTATGACGCCATTAACTGGAGGGACCTTTTTCTCCCAGACATCCTCTCCTCATGCTTTTTCTAAATCCATAACCTCTTATCCTCTCACTTCAATTTTGCCACGTCTTTTTAACACATACACGCGACGAACAAGTTGAACACCCTTTTTAGGGCAAGCAACAACATTGCACGCAACTCTAGACTACGAACATCATCACTTGCTCGCGCTCACGCACTGTGACGTATCGATGAGTACATTAAACAGGTTATCAACAAACAAGCGCTCAACATAAAGAGACGCACCCGCACGGCTCCTATTTCCCAGATGAAGTTTGCAGTCATCAAACACCAATTGCTACTTAAGCCCAAAGCCTCATATTTAAACTTCTCTCAGTCGGAAGACTCCTGCTTTGCCGACGATTATTTAAATCATCACCTCGACACCTTCTCCACTCCCACTCCGCCTGCTGATATGTAAGACAACGGAGACGCTGAGAACCTACGCTGGTTCAACGTTTCACTGGCCTCCGTCACTCAAGCAATTAAAGACTTTAAATCTAAACACCAATTGGATCAATACTGTGTCTCTGTCAGCATCATATCATCTTCTTGGCTGGAAACCCTTCTCTCTGGTTGCCGATGTTATCAAACGATGCCTCGAAACTACCTATCTTGCCCCAGAATGGCTTAATTCGACTATCTCTCCTATCACAAAAAATGGCACTTCGTCTATCCCCTCATTCAAAGATCTCCGCCCGATTTCTATCGTCCCTTCTTTCACTAAAATCTTCGACAGTGTCTTATACAACCTAACCTAGCCTTTCATTAAGTCTCAGGACAGCTTCTATCTCCTCGACGATCAACATAGCTTCTTGAATGGTCATTCCCATTCCACCAACTTAGTCAATGTCTTTAATCTCTGCTACTCCTCTTTCTCCAATGTCATGAATGCACTCTCCTCTTCCTGGATATATCCAAGGCTTTTGATACTTTGGCAGTGATGTCTGCGGCAACGTCCTCAATCTCCGAAACCAATGCGCATCTGTAAAAGTTGGAAATAGTCACACGACGTCAGCTTTTATCCTATCTGGAGTTCCCCAGGGCTCTGTATTTGGTCCTATACTTTTCAACATTACACTCGCCTAGGTTCAGATTGAGGATAACCTTTTCTAGCTGTTTAAATATGTGGATGACATAGTCATAGTTTTCCGCAAACCTACATGTTCTAACCATTCCTTACCCCTTATATGGGAGGTATTATCCTCACTCCATTCGCAGCTTAGCAATATCGATCTCAAACTAAATCCTGCCAAGACTCGCTTGATGAAACTCTCCTTCGACCCATTCTGTTCTTTCCCGGATGCTAATTATCCCCTTGAAATTGAAATGATAGATTCGGCCAAGCACCTAGATATCTATTTTTCAAATGCTCCGCATTTCTCCCCACACCTTACACACACTACTTCCAAACTCTTCAAATGGGCCCGTTTGATTTGCATCAAGTCTAACAACCCCACTCTCGAACTCAGACTATTAAAGATATATGTTTTATCCTTCATTTCATACGCTAGCGAATTCTACTGTCCTCTCACTCTATGCTCCTCGAACGCCATCGAACAGATCTTCTCCAGATTTCTAAAGCGAGTCTTCCCTCACAGCCAAAATTATCGGAAACACCTACTCCTCGCCAACTTTCTGCCGCTTTGGTTTACCCGTCACCTACGAGTCATTTATTTTATTCATAAGATCACAACTTGCCTGTCACTGTCCAACTTCGCTCACCCAAGTCACCAATACGCCATACGCTCTCGCAACTCTTCTATACAATCCAACCATACTCCTAATATATTTAACAAAATCTATCTCTTTTCCAAAGCCAGTAGTGTCTGTAACGCTCATCACACGAAAATGAAACTTCTATCGCAGCACAAATTTCTATGCGAGACGACCAATTGAAAGCGCAATTGGTTCCTTCTTAAACCAAAACATTCCTTTCATCCCCAGTTGTTTCTCTTGTAACTAGTTTCGAAGGGTGAAGTCCCTTCCGACTGGCCTCTAATTTCCGCTTTTACCGTTTGATTTTAAATTTCTTACTCTTGACTCCCTGATACCATTTATATTCTCATTTTTCATTCCACCGCATCTAAAATAGAGAATACTTTACCTTGTTTTGCTCAACGAATCTTTTTCATTTTTGTTTCAGCGAACGACTGGATACTCGAAAAGTCTACTGGACCACCCGACGGTTTAAATCGGACATTCTTTCCCTCTCGCCTGCCATCAGTCATAACCTCGCTCAATGGAAGCCAGTAAACCCTGCACGAGACAGAAGCTTCAATCTAGCCAACTTCATCCTAGACAATACTACCCTACAGAAATTCAATATCCACTACAAAGAACTCCGTCCACTTCTACGTGTTATCAACCTGTTGGCCTACCAAGTGAATGATTTATATTATTGTGTCAAACTTTTAGCATTATATCAGGATTTTGAATATACTAGAACTTCAACCACCGCTCTTCTGCTCTAATGAGAGTCTGTCTTTCGATTTCTGGCTATTTAATCACGATGAATTTACCATGCTAATCAGTTATCGCATTTACCGTCTGCTGTGCGCTACGTGTGCGTGCTGTCTGCAGTCATTCGGATATTTCTCCTTCACACATATTGGCAATTTCAGTCACGCCAATTTTGTTGCTGCAAAACAAGTGAGACGGTGCAACATTTACTTATTTGACCTTCATGTATGCCAGTTACTGCAGATCTTCAACAAGATTACTCAGCTACTCACTCGACATTGATGTCAAAGACACAACAGAAGGAACAATAACCTAGTAAACCAGAGCTGATCTCAAGTGTCTAAGAGTATTTCTAGACACAGCTACACGAACTAATTTTATCGGCATTTGAATGAGAACGCAATACCGGCTCTAATAAGAGCCCACAAACAGTACATAATCTCAACAATGCTGGCTTCTAACTGACTTTGTAAGTCGTACGGCATTTACTTGAAGGTGGTTCGTTATACAAATTTGGCTACCGTGTCAGGATTCTCAGAATTGTACTGTTATTTTCTTATTAGCAAATCACAAACTTTTTGGCATAAATACAATCGACTGTTTTCTTTTTCAATTTGTTTTTTTGGAGTACAGTAAATTGACATTAGAATATACTACGTTTTATTCTGGTTGCTAATCTTGGTAAAGTTGAGGAGCTATGGGCTTTTTTGTATAGAATTTTTTGAAGGAAAGTTTTCTGTTCAAAATTGTTCTCCTATGTACAAAATTGTACACCATGGTGATCTCGTGTGCCAAACTGAAATGTGGACGCAGGATTAATTTTTTTGATATACTGAAAAAACATTATTGACTGCAAAAAGTGCAGATTTGTGACTTGTGGTTTTGTGAAAGAACTAAATTCATCTGTGATCTTTGCTCATTCAAAATTGATTCAACTGCAGAAGATTTTGTTTCAACTGTGGAAGCAGATTGTGCGTAAGAGTTTCGATATAAACTTTGTTTAAACTATATTTTATTGTGTTGCCGTCTGGAGTACGGTCAATTTTCACTAACATTGAATTTTAATTTACTATGTAACATTGTTCATAATACACGTATGATACTTAGACTTAGACTTCTCCCATCACGACACTGGGACCTAAAGTGAGATTGATTAAAAATACTGCCCGCAAAACTCATTTCTTCCGACGTCAGCTACCAGGCATATGTAAAAATAGCATAGCATCATTAAATAAACCGCTACACCGCAAATACCACCTACATAAATCGCTACATCTCCTACAAAAATGGTGCCCCGTCTCGTCGAGCTCATAGCCAATAATTAATTAGCAATCCTAGTCACTGGGAATATCAAGCAGGCAGTAGTTCTCCCAGTAGCTCAAGCACATCGAATGAAAGCCAAGGAAGAGTGAATCCGATAAACTGGCAAAGATACACAAGAAAACAAGCCCTGAGCCACAAAACACAGCGAGCCACTCTCGCGAGATCACAATCCTTGAAGACGGCCAAATAATGACGGGTGACGACGAAAGCGCACGCACAAACAAGTCAAAGTTCATCTCAGAAAATGCAGGAAGCCTGGTGGTTAGCCCAGCAACAAATGGTACTAATACATGGACCCAGTACATGATATAATAATTCGATTTACACTACCTTGTCGAGTGGATTGATGATATTAATTTATTGGCCAAGGTGTCCATTGTAACAGACGAGGGCTCCATCTTTTTGAGGACATGGAAGACAATCCCAATTTCTTTCAGACGCATACTCAAAGACATCCTGCATCAATTCACTGAGGGCATATTTTCGCAGCAATGGCAAAGCCTGCAACGCGCCGTCAAGCAACGCCTGAAACCAGATCGGTAAGAAGGGTTACAGAATTGATGGGCCATATATCCATAGGTAGCCACACGCCTTCCGAGCTATTTAGGGAGATGGAGCTGAAAGCCACTGAATTCAATCTACCCTGTGAAATCTTGATGCGATTAATCATTCAGAAGTTTCCTCCGGTACTACAAGAAATGGCCACGTTCCTGCGCGAATCTATTGAAGTGCAAGACGACGTACTGCCGGCACGTCTAGACAAGTGGTGGGAGGAACACCACTGCAGCTCAACTGCCTCAGAACCAGGTAGCATCGCCTCACGCCTGTCCAAGCCTCAATCTAGAGCATCGTCAGCCCAAACAAATATCATCAATGAGCGCCTCATCAGCCTTCTCGAGAGCCTCACAGTCAGGCCAGATTCCGCCTTGGTCAACGCCGTCGACTACAGACGTAACCAGAGCAGGCATGACCAGCGACGACCACCGTTCCGAAATAACCGCAAGAAGTCGACGTCCAGAGGACTTGCCACAGTTCCCGACCTTCCGATGGAGTGGTGTACAAATCAGCACAGATATGGCCACTCCACGCGCTATTGCTTCAAAAATGGCTGCCGATTCCCACGAATAGATGCGATATTTAGATTGACGCGGTCAGCTTCGACAACTCAGAATGATTCGCCCATGGAGGATTCAGAAAACTTCAGGGGTCAGTCTGCTCCGTGTCAGTAGAGGCTGAACACCCCAAAATTGTTGGCCGTCCGACGTCTTCTGGCACGAAGCACGTTGCTTTTGAGGTAGAGCGCAATCAAACTATTGTCATGCTTCAACCGCCCAAAGGCCTGCAACCAGCTTCATCGTCATTTGTCAGCATCAACATCTTTTCTCATCCGTGACTCAAACACTAGCGAATTATTCCTCATAGACACTGGTTCAGACGGCAGCATACTTTACCACAATTATTTTGAACCTACCCAACCAGTCAACACCAGCCATATTACCTGCGCCAATAGCTCAAAAATAGCGACGTTTGGGGTACGAGTATACACAATTTCGTTCTCCAATTCAAAACGATGTTTCATTTATCCTTTCATCATTGCCAATATGACAAGAAACACCATTGGATGTGACATCCTCGGACATTTTGACCTTACAATTCGTCCAAAAACCCGAGAGATACGCACTGCTGACGATCAATTACTATCATCAGCGCTCAAACACACGACTTGCGCCAAAGCATTTTCATTCATTAAGCTAATTCCTCCAGTTCATCATGTACCACAACTGGACGATATTGTAAAGCGACAACAAGAGATTTTCAGACCTATCTCTTTATGCCCCATCTCAAGAGGAAGCATGCCATAACAGCATCATCTTATCGAAGCCATTTCCTCATCCTCCCTGAGCACGTCCATTGGCACCACACAAGAATAAGGCCGCCGAGCAATAATTCGCCATGCTACGCCAACAAGGCATCTGTGAACCCAGAACATTCAGAGTTTGCGGGGATTATCGTATTCTCAATTCTTGCACACAGTCTGATTCGTACAACCTGAGAAGTCCAGCTGACCTACTAAGATCTGCTATCTGTCATGCTGTGTACTCAACACTCGACCTAGTAAAAGCGTATTACCAAGAACCCATGAGCAAGGACTCCGTTTCGTCTACTGCACTCAGACTCACAGAAGGTGGCGCACACGAATATTATTATATGCCTTTCTGTCTCAAGAACGCATCTCAAACATTTCAACGCGTCATGGACGAAATACTAGACGGTCTACCATTTGTAATATTCTAATTAGACAACATTCTGGTATTCTCCAACTCAATGTCCGAACATATACAACGTATTGACATTCCACTCGCACGACTAGTAGACTATGGCCTCTGGTCTCATGGCAACAAATGTGTCTTTGCGCAAACATCAATTAAATTCCTCAGTAATCAAATTTCCCAGGAAGGCACGACACCTCTACCTGCTATGTTTCGTGCCATTCAAGATCTACAGCCTCCAACCATCGTTCGAACGTTACGACGGTTCTTAGGCAAGAAGAACTACTATTCTCGATTCGTACCTTGCCTTGCCAAGATTCTGGCACCTGTTCACTAGTATCTCGTGCCAGAAAGCCGTTTTGTCAAGAAATCACAACTGATTCATCTCATCGATGACGACATGCAGGCTTACAAGGATGCCAAAAGGCTTTATGCAAAGCAACCATGCTACATTCACCGGATTGGTCTCAATCTTTTGAATTGATCACAGACGCATCCAACGTTGCCATAGGCGCAGTACTTCAACAGTCCATAAATGGCGTACACCAACCTATCGCATTCTTCTCGCAACAACTACAACATCGCGAGTCGCGATATAATACGTTAGGTAAAGAATTACTCGCCATATACCGGTCGATCCTACATTTCCACACCTATCTCGATGGCCAAATGTTCAATATCTACACCGAACACCTTCCTCTACTCCCAATACTCAGAGGAAAGGAAGAGTATTTATATTCACGCTGTGTCAACTCGCAACTTACACGAATACACGGGTGTGAATATGAGGTCACTCACATTAAAGTGTCAGAAAACGTAGTTGCAGACTCCATGAGCTGTCTTACAAAACTTTGTGCCTCCATCCTGTTTCCTTCACCTATAAGTACTCCGGAATTGCAAGCAGCACAGCAAGATGAACCATCACTTCGTACATTTGACATGATGGAACTCTCATGCAGTGTGAAACACCTGGCGTGGGCCCTCGGCCGTTTATATCTGAAAAACCCTGTCACAATATTTTAGAAGTTTGCCATTCAATGAGCCATCCATCTGGCAAAGCCTCAGTGAAAATTTTATCCAGAACATACTTTTCGCCTGGCATGCAGCGAGATGTCAAGAAGTGGTCAAAACAATGCCTAGAATTTCAGCGATACAATGTGACGAGACACACCAAAACAGCACCACGGGTCATCCAAGTGCCCAAAGTACGATTCACGCATCTTACACGTTGATCTGGTAACCTTACCTGCCATGAACAATATACGCTATCTACTGTCAATACGGGATCGCTCCACACGATGTTACGAGGCCATACCACTGCCAGGCGTGAAGGAAGACACTGTCAATTATGCTTTAGAGCTCAATTGGTTTACTTGCTTTGGTGCTCCAGCTGGTGACAATCGATCGTGGCGCACAGTTCCTCGGCTAAGAATTCGCTTCCATACTGAAACACTATGTTGTCAAACACTCCGTGACCGCGGCTCGTAATCCTAGAGCAAATGGTGTCGTCAAAAGGCCACACCGGGAACTGGAAGCAGCGCTCAAGGCTAGCTCAGAAGAAAATTGGGTTGCGGCTTTGCCGAATGTACTCTTGTCAATGCGTACAAGACCTCGATATCCGATCAAATGCAGCTCCGCTGAAATGGTATTTGGCGAATGTCTACGGCTGCCTGGCGAACTAGTCCGATCACGCTCTAAAACTGCGACAACGATGAACGATCCGACATTTTTGTTTCCACTTTGCAGTTAACTACAGTATAACGCTTAGAATCGGCCGATCTGTCCTACATGTCAGAAACATGGTCCAATCTACAAATGCAAAGATTTTGATGTCTGCATATGGTTCTTCGTTGATAACGACATGGAAAACAAGATCCTAGCCGAACCAAAGCGCGGTCCTTTTCGTGTGTTAGATCGACGTCAGAATAACAAAATTCTAGAGATTAATGGTAAAGCTGAAGCTGTCTCCAAAGGGACGATAATTCTACCTCCAGAAAGTTTTACTGACCACCGGCTAACGCCCGACAGATCAGCAGCAACAAAGCCAACTGACGCCGACATGCCACCGCGAGAAAGAGAGGAAACAAAGTCAATGTCAGCAGAGCTAACATTAGTGTTTACTCGTTACAGCAGAGCCATAACATCTCCCGTACTGTTAGCCCCTTTCAGCGTGTACTAAATTTCATTGTCGGGTGGGGGCGGGGTGTATTTAACGCGCGGCTCCGTGTTAAAACTCAACGAGTATCAATTTCGACAAATCCAATTTACCTCAGGGTCACATATACTTTTTCGTAGGTTTTAGGGAACATTCTTTCCGTAACTGGAGAAATCTGTTAGTGTCAGCAGTTGTCGTGTTAGAAGTACTCCTAGACACTTGAGACCAGCTCTGGTTGACTAGGGTTGCTGTTCCTTCTGTTGTGGCGGTGACATCCGTGGCGAGTGAGAAGCTGAGTAATCTCTTTGAAGTTTTTCAGTAACTAGATAACTAAAAGGATCATCTGAAGATGTTGCTCCGTCTCACTAGTTGTACAGCAATAAGATTGGAGTGACTGAAATTGCCAATGTGTGCAAAGCAAGCCCAAAAATCAGCGTAGGTGACGAAAGCAGACAACACGCACACGTAACGCACAGCAGAAGGCAAACGCGAAAACTGACTTGCATGGTAAATTCACCGGGCTTAAATAGCCTTCATTGGGCAGCTCGCTCGACATTGGTTAACTGCAAATTTGGCTTGTTTCTCATTTGTGCTACGTAAATCGAATTTAATTTAGTTTGCGCAATATGTCGGCGAGTTGTTTTGTGTCGCTACATCACTTTCCTCTCTGAAAAAAAAATTCCTCTCGGCGAGGCTAGATAAGAAATGCATGGCAGAGTTCGAACCAAGTTAAGAAACTGTTTATTATTCTTCCTATAGCTATAAGAAATGTACCGTAAATGCTGGGCTGAATTATGCTTGTTGGTTGCTTCAATAATGATATGATGCCAAATAACCACTAGGAATTGCTACACAATTTGTTAGCTGTAGTGGACTGTCATACTGCGTGAGGTGAAATAGAGCAGTGTAAGATTTAGGAACCGCGGCGTGAGGATTTCAAAGAAGATAGCCACTGAAGTTGCCGGGTGTAAGTTAAAACCTGGGCAGACTGGATCGCCGTGTTTATATACGACCAAAGGAGCTAGTGTGTGCTCGATGTTGTGGTCATGATATATTTAGAGTGGTGACTGTGCAAATGATGAAGTTGAGATATGTATTGAAAGTGGCCTGTACCATTATATGAAGCTGATAAATTCTTAATGTTGCTACATAAATTCGTTATCTCTAAGTAGCTGGTCATAGCAAAATAGGCAGTGTGAGCTCAGGTGTGAGCCATACATTATAATTCGAAAATATATACGTGAAAATCAAAAGATAACTGCATAAAAAATGTACTCGAACATTACCTCAGAGATGGCATAATACCAAAGAACTGTTGATAAAAGCTACGCAAATGTTAGCTAAGAACTACCGGATATAACACGTGAGACAAGTGAGTGTGAGAAAAATAAAATGAATCATGTGGATTCATAGGTCACGTTGCGTGACATAGGACGCAAATGGTTCGCGTAAAGTGGAAAATTTTTATACTTAAAATAACGAAAATTAATGTTTAAAAGTATCATTTACGCGTTATGCAAAGCAAGCTATTGCTAGGTTGGGATTGTAGGCAGATGGAGCCTGAGACTTGTGCAGAAGGTTGAATGCTCTCAGGATCAGGTGGTTCGATAAACAGTTTAAACCATTCTATGCTTACTGATGTTGGTATTGCGCCTTGCATGATAATGAAGTATTTGCATTGTCTGAGCAAAATCGGGTAGGGACAGCGATACTTTGGTTGTAGTGGTGCAACTACAGTGTCGTTGCAAACGAGTACTCTCTTGCAGCTGTTGAGCTGCGGGTGAATTAAGACTGGACGAAACGTATCTCTCGGCTGCTGTTCAGACATGTTACCGAAATAAAGTCGGCGGCGAGTAGCTTTGTCTCGTGAGTCATCCTGTGCGGGTAGTAGACGTGAGAGCTGACTGGGCAGGCGTAGATCCATTCCATACAAGAGTTGGGACGCAGACGTTTTAATGGATGCACGAGTGCGAGAACGTATGGCAAGCAGAACTAAATGTAATACATCGACCCTGTTGCCACTAAAGGTTGAGGATGCCAAAGCAGCTTTGAGTTCCTTATGCATTCTCTCTACCATACCGTTAGATTGGGGATGGTAGGCAGTCGTCTGGCGTAAGGTACATCCCATAAACCGAAAGGTGGTTTTGAAACGATCCGATGAGAAGCAAGTGTTTCTGTCAGGGATGATTTAATTGGGAACACCATAATTGGATCTCCATGCAGAGATACCCCTTTTAGTTAGTTCACCTGCAGAAATGATGCCAAGAGGTAATGCCCCAGGCCATCGTGTAAATCTTTCAATCATATTTAGAAGGTAGCTGAAACCTTGAACATTTATCAGATGAACTATGTCGATGTGGACGATGACTAGGCAAGAAGTAGCTCGGAAATGTTGCAAACTATAACAAGTATGCCGTGTGATCTTGTTTTTCTGGCAAATGGCGCACTCGGAGACCCATCGTTTAGCGTTTTGCCTGAGTCTGTGAACCCAGAAACGGTCTGTAAGAAGTCGGACAATCGCTCTGCTTCCTGGGTGATAAATTGGGTGAATTGAGTCGAAAATATTTCTCTGAAGGCTGGTCGGCAGAACTGGCTCTTTGGGCTGAGAAAACGTGAAGTAAACAATTGGTAAGCCTTCACAGAGACGGTATATAAACTTGGTGGAGTGACGGGCTACTTACCTTTGAATGTGAATGTCACTGCGCTGTTCCGTTCCCAGGAGGGATGGCGTTAGTGCATGTTCGCTGGGTGTCACGGAGTTGACAGTGAATGACAACGGTGAAAGTGATTGTAGCGAAATGTCTGAGGTGGAAAGGGCGTCTGCATGAATTTTTGTTCGCTCTTGACATGAAAAATGTCAATTTGCCATTAGCTTAGACGTGAAAGCTGTCTTTCCACTCTGGCAGGATACTTGGCGATAGTTGAAATCGCGTTTCGGAGTGCGCTTACTTAATGGTGCATGATCTGTGAAAACAAAAAATCTGCTACTGTCAATGATGCTGATAAGATGTCGCACTGCGTCGTGGATGGCGAGGAGTTCTCTACCGAAAGTGTTGTATCTCATTTCTACTGGTTGGAAAGTACTCGAGTGGAAACTGATAGGCTTCCGAACTCCGTCGATCTCTTGTTCCAAAGTGGCTCCAATAGCGAATTCAGAAGCACCTATCGTGAGTAAAAATGGTCTATGAATATCTGGATGCGTTAGCATTGAAGCATTTGCTAACGAGTTGATGACAAGTCGAAGTAATTCCTCGTCCTCAAATGACCAAGTAATGATGGAATTCTTGCTAAGTCCTTTTCAATTCCGCAAAGTATAATGTTGTCTTGAAAGGCCGGGAAAGAACTTGCGATAGTAGTTTAGAACTCCCAAATTTTCTGGAACTCGCTGACAGTCTTCGGTGACTTAATAGACCTGACTTAATTCGACTTTGACAGCAAAGGTTGAATACCTTGTGGCATGATGCGATGCCCTAAGACGTCCACGGATGTAGTTGCAATCTGCGTCTTGTCACAGTTGATCTTGTGTCCGTGGTTGGATAAGCGTGAGAGGACATTTCGTAAATGCTTTCCATGAGATTCTAAGTCTGGACTGAATACCATTATGTCATCGAGATATGACATACAGCAAGCGGCGTCGTCGCGATGTATGTTGTCCATGAATCTTTGAAATGTCTGTGTCGCACACTTAAGTCCAAAATGCATGTAAAGGCATTCAAAAAGGCCAAAATGGAGTGATGACCGCAGTCTTTTCAAAATCATCTGGCGCTACCGTGATGTGGTGGAAGGCATGTCTGAGGTCAATCACTCAGCAGAAATTGCTAAGTTGTTAATATTGGGAATAGAATAAGCATCAGATTTTGTCACTGAATTTAACTTGCGAAAATCTTCGCTGGCTCTGTACTGTACGTTTGATTTGGAGACTAATTGCAGTGGTGACGCCCATGAACTTTTCGATGGTCTGATGATTCCCTCTTTCAACAGCATTAAAAATTCTTCTTGGGCATCTTTCAGTTTGTTAGTGGCCAGTGGTCGCTTTTTGAGTGCAATAGGTTGTCCTTCTCTGACAATATGGTGCATCGTGTTCGAGACACATAGCTCTGACTTGCTGAGGTCGAAAAGCGATTTGAGTTCTTGAAGAGCTGCTAATATCTCTGCTGAATGATGCACTTGGGTTGACTGAATGACCTATAACTCCAAAAGCTCGGAGGCAAGTGTCCAAAAACTTTGCTCAAGTCCGGTGAAGGGTTCGATGATCTTTTGATTGGTAAGATCAACAATGGGCCAAAATTTCAAAAGAAAATCAAGGCCTATTATATTGTGTGATACCTTGACGACGATAAAGTTGTGAGTAAATTCACGCCGTAAACCTATGTTGAGTGTGCGATACCTGCAGCCATAAGTAGGTATGGGCTCTACTGTAGCTGTTGCTAGTAGAACGCAACCCTTGTGAACTGATACTGCTGAACCTGTGTCTACAATGTATTCTTCGCCAGTTATGAAACCAAAAAGGTGCAAATGTTCGTTGGGCTGTTTAGCCGGGTAATGCAAACAAGTAGGCTGGTGATTGCGACTGGCATTGTCCGTTTGGCTATCTATGTGGCAAATTCGGCGTGGACGAAAAGAGTTAATAAAAATGTCCGATTGTAAGTGATTTCTTCCTTATGAAGCCGTTGATGCCGTTGATACGCAGAAAGTACGGTCTTCTAATTTCTGCGTCGTACGTTTCCAGATCCTGATGCACCACTGCTCATGATTTCTGCTGTTTTTCCCATTAACTATGGAAGTTTGTATTCATTCGGAAATCCTTCGGAACGACAGAGACAGATTTGAAATGTATGGAAAAAATTCTGGTGATAATAGCACCAGTTCTTTGGGGCATATCTGTTAAAGGATTGCGGGGATCTCGATCGCCGCCTACTGTTATAATGTATTTTGGGCGTAAAATTTGGTCCAACGCTCACCTAATTAAGCTCGGATTTCCCTATGGTCAATCCTTCTAGAACATTAGACATGTTCGCTACTGCTTACACTAAAGAAGAGATCCTATCGTCCTACGGGGAAGGACAGAAGGATGAAGAACTTATCTTATGTTCCAAATCCTTAAATTCTAGCTCGCATCTCTCGGATAAGTCATCTATAGAGAGAGTGTTGGGGAGCTGTCTGGCGAACAATTTTAGTGACTGTGGAATATTATTAATAAAAACAACTTTAGCCTCGTAATCAGAAATATTGGTTTTATACAAATGTTTCCCTAATTCCCTTAAAATCTCAATGGGGTCTATGTTTGGCATGTCTAACTGCGCATATTTATTTATTATCGGTTCAGTTTCTGTGAGACCCAGCAAGGATTCTACTTCATTTTGTAGGCCCAAAATGGGATTTGGTTGTTTCCTAATGGCCTCAGGCTTCGGATAAATCCTCACTGCAATTCAGAAGGTAGTTTAGCAAAAACCTTTGACAGTTTTTGATGACTGTCATAATCTGGAAACTGGAGGAAATCGGAGTCTACGCGCATAAAAAAATAGTTCGCCAACTTTATCCCAAAGAGGAACATCAATATTTAAAATTTGACCTGACATTCCAATAATCTTATGGGATCTGAAAATCATAAATTTATAAGAAAGATGAAAATGTATTAAAAGACTTTAAACGAAACGCTTACCCACAAACGGCTTCCACAGTTGAAGTAGAATCTTTCGCATTTGAATCTGGCGTGATCAGCACAGAACACAGATGACATTAGTTCTTTTACAAAATCATAGTTCTACACATTCGTACAGTCTATGTTCCTTCACAGATTATTTAACTGATTTTCGGATTGCGTACCAAAATGTTTGAATCCACTGTCATCATGATTTTCACAATTTTTCCGACCTCCGCGTACGTAGTTTTTGGGAAAATCATGATGACGGTGGATTCAAACATTTCGGTACGCAATCCGAAAATCAGGTAAATAATCTATTCCCTGTTGCGCAACATGTTTCTTTTTCCTTCACTGATCACCAAGATGTACAGATTTGTACGTAGGAAAAAATTATTGAATAGAACACCGTCCTTCAAAGTAAATATTCCATCAAAAATTACCCAGAATACCTCGACTTTAGAAAGATTAACAACCAGAGTTAAACGTAAATTTCAATTTACTGTGTTACAAAAAAAAATGAAAAAGGTAAACAGTCGATGGTATTTATACGAAAATATTGCTAATAACTCAAAAACAGTACAGTTCTCAGTTTCCTGGCGTGATCGCCAATTTTGTATACGCCACAGCTTCAAGTAAATGACGTAGAACGTTACAAAGTTAGTTAGGAACCAAGTTTTTCTGAGTTAGTACTGTCGGTGGCCCTTATTAGGGCCGGTATTGCGTTCTTCGGCAAATGCTGAGAAAGTCAGATAGTGTAGCAGTGTCTAAAAGTACTCTTTGACACTTGAGACCAGCTCTGGTTGACGTGGGCTGTTGTTCCTTCTGTTGTGGCGTTGACATCCGTGGCGAGGGAGTAGCTCTTTGAAGTTCTGATGAAACTGGCTCACTAAATCGATCAATTGTAGATGTTGCTCCGTCTCACTAGTTGAACAGTAATAAGCTTGGAGTGACTAAAATTGCCAATGTGTGTGAAGCAAGACCAAAATAAGCGTTGGTGACGATAGAAGACAGCACGCATACGTGACGCACAGCAGAAGACAAACACGACAAATGACTTGCACGCACGCCATTGGTTATCGGAAAATTTCGCTTTTTTCTTATTGATGCTGCGTAAATTGAATTAAATTTAATATGCGCAATATGTCGGTAAATTGCTATGTGTAGTTACACAGTATTTCTAGACATTGCTACACTAACTAACTTCCTCGGCATTTTCCGGAGGAAGCCATACCGGCTTTTATAATGGCCACCAACAGTACTAATTTCAGTTATCTTGGCACCTAACTGACTGAATTTGTACGGCATTAACTTGAAGCTGAGGTGTTTTACAGTAGCGTTACAAAATAAAAAAATTTTTAAGTTTTATTTTGCGGCGAAGATTATATCTCTTGTCGTTCTACGAATTTATTATATTTGATAGAATTGCGAATAAAATAGGATTTTCAGTTTCCAGAGTTTGTAATTTTGTATAATGCCCTACATTTGACATGTTTTATTTTAATTTTCTAATTTTTTATACAATTTTATAAAATTCCGATATTTAGGGAAATAATATTTTGCGTTTATTTATAATAAAATAATACTATGCGCTACTGATGTATTGTAATTTTATATACTTTATTCTCTAGAAGTGTCATGTTTGCTGATTCGGACATTAAAGATGAAAAGGTAGAAGCAGTGGAGGAGGCTACCCTGCCTGTTGGTCGGTTCACGCCATCTGCTCCTGCTGTTGATCTTTTAGAAGGTATTCGGAAACCCATTATCCAGTGAGTGTATGTACTAGTAATTAGTTTCTGTTTTCATTATGTTGTTTAAGTATGTACTGTCATAATGAAATATTCGTCAGCTCCCAAGCAATCTGAGGTCGAAATTATATTAATTTTAATAACAGTACATTTAAATTCAGTAAAAATCGGCATCTAAACCAACAATTAAAAAACGATGTGAAGTTGTGTATGAATTGATGAGACAATGATTAGATAATATTTATAAATAATGTTATTAATGACTAGAATAAAATCAACTAGTAAATTGTTAAAATAAATCTGAGTAATGATTCTCTCTGCAGGAATTAAAGACTTCAATTGCGAGCATCTATGAGCCTTATTTATGTATCACCCTTTAAGTTAGGTAAATACCATTAGTTTAGATGAAGAAGCTTGATACAGCGAACAACATTCTTACCATCACACTCTGATGAAGATTCGTTGCAGAAGTTGAAATAGAAGACAGAAACGTTACTACAATAAATATGTTTAATCATTTAGGTGGAAGCTTCATATGCAATATCAAAGTTGAGCGATAGTTAGATAGTTTCGCGGAACTTATTTATATTATTATTATTATATTCAGGTAGCACAAAATTCTGAAGTGGTCTAAGATGTTGCGCCATATGGCGTCCTCAAGCCCCTGGAAAACCGTAGAAACAAATAGATTATGTAGCAATTAGTTATAGATGGTGTGGTTGCATCAAGGATTGTCGTCCGTTTTTCGAAACACATCGATTCGGACCATGCACCTATCCGTTTTAGATTTTCACTAAAGTTTTATGGTAAGATAAGTAAATAATAATAAACCTCAAACTATCAATCGTCATTCCAACAAATATATTAAGGTATTCTGGTGTCATATCTAACCGGTTTTGCTGGTTAATTTCGATTTTTTTAAATACTCGACGAGCTGCGCTGAAAAAATTGAAGGTTTCCGCATCCTCTTGAAATAAAATTTAATGCTGAAATGCCAGACCTAAAGATACTTCGAAGAAGCAGTTAATCTTTGACGTTGCTTCTAACTCGTTGGCAAAATTTTGCCTTTTACCCTTATTCGTTGCTTAGGTGTGAGCAAACTCCTTGTGAGGCTTAAGGTCCGGGATGCGATCTCATTTTTTGCGCAGCATTTGCAACAAGTTTGTGGCGCTCTGGCGCTAGTTAAACTAACTAAATATTTTAATGGTTTTTTGGTTATATTAAGACCCGTGATTTGATACCTGCCTGCTAAAGTCACATTTTATATATAAAAGTACTCGGTAATTTGCTGAAATTACCAGTGGCTGCATATGAGCGGAATTTTTTCGTAGACAGGATGCATGCATTTGACTTAAATATTTTTGATAATCTGTCACTCAATGCCAACGATCACTATTTGCCTGGAGCAACGCAGTTTGAGGCAACATTGTCACATTTTTCTTTAGCAGCCGAAATTTTCCCTCAGCATTTGGCACGCTTTTTCTTAATATTTTTTCTCGTTGGCGCAGTTAACAACAAGGTTTATTTATGCCTATAGAGTTATACAGTTTTACGACAAATAATTGTTTCTGCGATTACAATAATTTTATCACTTGTTTTTTGTCAAATTGGCATGTATTCATTCTGAAACTTTTGCGATTATTTTTGGCGTTCATCAATTTTGTTTATTACATCCTGTTAAGTATTGTTTTTTATGCAGTCTTTGTTTACGTCATCGTCGCAAAGCATGGAGAGGAAGTCGGTGGTTGCCTTAAATTCAACTACGACGCCTTATTGTTGGAAATAGAGGAATGTGCTTAAAGCGGAAAATAACTGAGATTTTGAGATACCATTCTTTACGATATGAACTTAAACGCTTCAAAAATCGTGCTGACTTCTACTTAGGATCCCTGGTGACCCGATATGTGTCAGGTTCTGGTGCTATTTCCAGTCGTATTATCTTGCTGCAGCACTTTTAGAGGATTCAACTCCAGTAGATGGCAGGAACTTGAATTGGAGAATCTCTTTGAAACTCCAGTGGAAAACGGCCTAATTTAAAGGTTTTTTATTCATAAGTATTCGCATAGGCTATTGAGGTGACTACCTTGCAGGTGACCAAGATCTTCGCGCATTCATGTATAGAAAAAAAGGTTTTACTTGTGCTTGTGTTATTAAGATAAGCTTCTGTCTGTATTAGAAGTGAACTGCTTGATTCGTTCACTATGAGCAACAAAGTTTGGTATATATATATATATATATATATATATATATGTATATATATAGTCTCAAACTTGTCCGATTTCGTCCGTGATTCGTAATTTTATACCTTATCGAACGTAAGATAGATAATAAGTGTTGATTCGCTTATTAATACCATGCTGAGACCATTCTGTTAGCAGAAAACAAGGCGGTACGCCCTGAAGCCATTTACTATGCTCTGCAGATGTCTTTACGTTTAACAATAATTGATTGTGCGGGTGGGTGTAAATCAAATTTAGATATGCGGCCTCTCATCTCTAGCAGTCTTGCTAATCGAACTTGACTGGATATGTCGGCTGCACAATTTCTATGCAGTCACGAACATTAACTGTTTGCAGCTTTCGCCACATATACACATATAGGAAATACAATTTGAAACAATAATTGATTGCGCGGGTGGTGGTAACAATTCTTTAAATCAAGTTTGCGAGCTTGAAGTAAACACCGACCCCATTGTATTTGACCAGTTTTCGAACAAAATAACAAAACTACCGCCAGCCGCAACGCACTGACGCGTTTCGACCTTCCATGATCATTAGCAAAGTACGACGGCTAACTGACTATCGAGGATCAAACCGCATTGAATATATGTGGACAACCCACTTAGCTCACTCAGTTGCCATCACCCAACTAGATGGGGCTCTCTTGTTGCTGAAGCTAGGCAAATAACCGATTATAGCTATCACTTTCTAGATTATTTTCTAAGCAACTGTGGTTAGTTGGTTTAGTTCAAGCCATTGTCGATTGAGTGTCAAAAGAAAATGGTATAATCTGGCCTACGGCATACTATCAGAGCAAGTGCTTTGGTTTTCTTTCTACTTAATTGTATGCCATAGGCTGCTATAATTCGGGCATCTGCTTTTTTATAACTATTAATTGTTATGGAGTAGATGTTAGTATAAATTTGATTTAACGGAAAGAAAGATGTCATTATTTATTTGGAGTTTGCTTTTTAAAACGAACTGCTGTCCAACAATTTAGAATTTGTGTAGACTAGCTCTTTTTAAGTAATGCATTATTTTTTGGGCAATGATTAAAATACAAATTTTGCCTTGATGTGCAGGTTTTCGTTGTGATCTTTACGATGCAAAGAATATTTTATAGCAAATTCCATATTTATTAATTTTAATTACGTCACATGTAGGAATGTTGTATCGTCCGTTAATTTAGGATGTCGCTTAGAATTGCGGCGTATAGTATTACATATAAGAAGCGCTGAATACAATCCAAAACGATTTCCTGGAGCCGTAATTCGAATACGAGAGCCGAGAGCTGCTTGTCTTGTCTTTAGCAGTGGAAAATTGGTGTGCACAGGCTCTAAATCTGAGCAGGAATCAAATTTAGCATGCAGAAAATGCGCAAGAATAATTCAAAAACTTGGATTTGATGTAAGTTTCGCAATTTTTTTTATATTTCACGTTACAATTCGATTTCCTTCCTATCTAGTTATATTTTCTGTAAAACTTCTGTGCAAATGTGTATTTTGTGCGATAGCTAGATTTTCCTATTGAACTTGTGACTATATATATACCTTTGTGCACTTTATTTTAAATAGCTCATGAATTAATGGTTAGAATATTACATAAATAATTTCGTAGAAAATGTTTGTGTTCTAATTCGTATACGCGTGCATGACACAAATTTAAAATAATTATATGATGAAACTATATAGGCCAATAATGTTTGGTCTCTATATTCTATTCTTAAAGCCTATACCTGTGTCTTTTCTTCTTCGTGGTAACTGTGGCAATCGTTTTAGCCCTAGTGAGTTAAGTTTTCTCATAGTACAATGAAAGGAGATCTATAGTAAATAAATTAGACTAACGGTGTGAAGCCTGTCCGATGATGGAACAACTTGTGGTTAATCAGCAAGCGTTTACCAGGAAAGCTATCTCAGATAGTGCCATATTCAAACCAATAGGCTTTGCTTAACCAGATTTCAAGATAATGTCGCATCATAGAGTGGATTGGTAGAACTTTTGGCTAGTAAATTATGCTCTTTGTGACGCTCAACTGGTTATAAATGAATCTTAACAAAGTGAATGTATCAACTTACGAAGATACATGGGCAATGACAACTAAATTAATTCAGCTTCATTGCCTTAATTCGATAAAGTAGGATGGACAGTATATCTGTCTTGGTGCTTGTTTATATATATTTAAGATTCGTAATTGGTTATCGTATTTTAACAAAGAATACTGCAGCAAGAAACGTTTGTCTGTAAATTTGAGCTGAAACCGATGTGTTTACCTGAGATACCAGGTTGATAGAATCACTGACGATTAATAACAAGGCATCGTTTAGGGATATGTAAGACCGATTAAAATAACCGTTGTGAGGAAGATGATTTTCGGCCATTAAACGCTGTGACTAAACTTTTCTCGTTAAAAATATCTACTCTGCACGATTTGTTTCTGCAATTAGATGTTGGCCAGTGATTTTCCGTGCTAGATCTAGAGCGTGGTTTTCTTCAGACTGATGTTCAGTCCGAAGGCCCTGTAAAGTGGCGATGCAGATACCCCAAGACTATTTACTATTTACCCTGTTATCCTTAGTCTAACGAACGTACCTAAGTTGTGCTAAAGAATGATGGACACTTGTGTGGCCGATTTACTCTTTACTGCAGTGATATTTGAAGGTTTAATTATTTTAAAATAAGTGAAGATCCTGTCTAAAGCCGCAGAATAGCATTTACATTTAAATCCTGAAAAGGAATAGGTAGGTCGGATATTGCCGTCCTTGGAGAACCCAGTGTTAACAGATCATCATTATCATGTCCAGCCACACAAAATTCAAATTGACTAATGTTTCACTGCCATATAACCATAAGGAGTGAAAAAAGTATAAGTGAATTTAGACAAATTATTAGTGAGATTTACGAGAGAGAGAAGGAATACCTTGCTACTATGAGTAAATTTATCAGGATAACTCACAGAAATGAGGCAAACTAAACCTCTCCACAACACCATTATGGCCAAGTTAGCATTTGGGCAAGGCGACATCAGCAATACAGCTTCTTTGCGGATTTCACTGTATCATGTCATAAACAAACCAAACCTCGCAGCTAACTTTGCCCTACTAAGAAAAGAAGGTTACGAAGATGATTCTACTAGACATCTGCAACAAGATCGCCACTGAGCTCGATTCGATGCCATATCGCTAAGGGTTTCTGACCAAGAACTATGATGCGCACGATGACCCCATCCTGACAGATGTGTGGGTCCTATACTACCCAGTTTGGATGTAAGTGACTTTAATTGCTTCTACCATGTAAAAATCTGCCCACCTTGTTTCTTACGCCAAATTGGTGCTGAATGAGAGAATAGAGCTCTACTGGGCAATCAATATGAGGACATACGCGAAACGTGACCGAGCCAACGAAGTTGATGGAGCCTTTGTTATTCTAACGACGATTACTTATTGTCAGATCCAAAAATACGTCTACGGATGTCAACGTTAGTTATTCTTTGTTGGTAACCAACATGTGCTATACTTCTCAAACAACGATGATCGAATGCCTGTAAGCGTCTCAGATCATCAACTCTAAGAGGCCAAGTTTCACTAGCGTATGGTAAGACTGCGCGTACAGATGCATTGTAAACACGACCTTTAAGGCAAAGTGAAATATTCGCGTTTCTCCATAAATGACGAAGGTTCGAGAAAGCTACTCTAGCTTTCGCGATCCGTATTCTCACCTCGTCGGACATATTGCCTACGTTATTGGTAGAGCTCCCAAGATATGTAAACCTGTCGACTATGTCAAGATCTTCATTCTGCAGTCGCAACGTTGGAGTAAGTGGTGGGTGATCCTGACCCAATATCTTACATTTAGAGGGTGCGAATTTTATACCAAAAGACGGAACAACGTCTGTTAATCTATTCAAAGTGGCCTGGGCAGCATCCTGATTGTCGAATAATATTACGATATCGCCCGCATAGTCAAGTGTGTTGTTTATAAGTGTTGTTTATAATAGCATCGATTACAAAATTAAACAAAAAAGAGGAAAGTGGACAACCTTGACGTACACCACTGCTAGTTGTAAAGTTATGCGTTAATTCGTTGTAGACCTTAACGCGACCAGAAGTATTTTTGTAGAGAGCTCGTATAATATTTACAAATTTTGTTGGCACATCGCTTTTCAACAAGATATGGAATAAAACATTGCGATCCACCGAATCAAATGCACCCTTGAAGTCTAAAAAGATGGCTATAGTGGGACGGAGATATAAATTTCTCTGTTCGAGCACTTGCCTTAACGTTAATATATTATCTATACAACCTCGTCATGCGCGGAATCCGGCCTGTTCTTCTCTTGTATGTGATTCACGTGATGCGCTAAGACGACGTAGGGTAATCGAAGCAAATAACCTTGATACGACCAGAGTCCAACTTATACAAAGATGGTTATCGCACGAATTGTGATTGCCTTTTTTTGAAGATGGGAATGATGGTCGACTCATTCCAGTCAAGTGGTACGGTTTCCTCATTCCATATAGTATGAAAAAGTTTGGTCAACGCTCCTGAAATTAAATAGACACCATCCTCAAACAATCCCAAAAGCAGATCATCGGGGCCTGCGGCTTTGCGGCGTTTAAGAGATAGGATTGCATCGCGTACTTCTAACTCAGATGGTTATTAGGAACTAACATTCCACACTGTTGATGTAGACATGCTTTCGGGAATCGGAACTGGCGCTGGTGACCAAGAAAATTGATCTCTAAAGTGTTCAGCCCATCTGTCAAAATGACTTATTTTATCGGTTATTAAATCGTTAATACTATCATTTATAGTTTCATTAACTTTTAATTTTCTCAACAGATGGATTTATGGAATTATGTTCAAACGTACTGTCTATCAGAGTTGATCTGATGTCCGCCACTAGATAACAATTGCGCCTGTCTATTGTCATGAATTTCTATTAGCCATAATTTTCGGAGATGTTGGTCACTTAACAGCCCTTGACTTAGCTGACTATGGCTAAAAAACCGATTAGATTGACGGAAGAGCACCAAACAGTATTTGTAAAATTCTAGCAAAAATTAATAAACGCTGCTATTTTGGCTTTTACGATAGGATACATGTCAATTGTAAAACCAAAAAGAAACTACTAGCAGTACAATGGGATCCTCAAGAAAAGAGAAAAGGTCTCTCCTATGGCTGTTACTGTCACAGAACAAATAAATCTAGATAAGCCCATAACTGAAGATTGTGGAGGGATGTGTGAAATTGTTCCAAACTTCCCATTCCCGGTTGGCAGTTTTCTCCTCACGCCTTTTTGTCTACTAATTGCAATAATTACTTTTAATTAAATACGATGATAGTTCGATGGAGGACTATTATTGCTTGTTATATTGGATGTTACCACAACCGCACTCTTACACACGGTTGAGCGGTATAGTCTCCAAATTTCAGGAGATGCACCCGCAATCGTTACTTACCGGCTATTTTTCTCCAATTGAGAAAGTCAAAAGTATGCAGTCAATTCCAACAAATTTGCTTGCCGCCTTAAGACTAAAGATCAGCAGCACATGTAAGAAACTCGCTATTAACCTCGTAACAAAGTTGCTATAATTAAGGTTTCGGTATTGATATAAACATCTTACTCGTTAGGTGCATACATTTTCAGTATAAACTAATAATTTTATAGTGTGGAAAATGCAATTCATCCAGTAGACCGGTTTCGTCCTTATTGGGAACTCATCACGTACTGGCCAGAATTTGTCGTGTACAATGCTGGAACCTAAGCGTTTTAAATAAATGTGAAATATTTTATTAATTTTATTGATAGGAATACGTGTTACTGGAATATAACTATGTTAATTTATATTATATATATGTATATATATATATATATAACCTGTTTCTTGGTGTCCAAATCATGTAAGCACCAACTTCGAACCATTCTACTAATTATCGGAATAATTTCTTGGACAGGTGATCAAATGTGGCTTCTGGCATTAAGCGATGTTCAGACATCCTAATGATTTTCGGTTATTTAAACTCTGAAAAAGATCGAAGCACGAGAAACGAAGCGATGTTAAATGGACCCTCGTTGAAACGGGGTATATTGCTATAAAGAGTAGCGATGTAAGTCGGGCTGAGAGGATGATGATTTCAGTGTACTCAGATTAACCACAATGTCCCGGTTCGATCTGAGATCGCGGAAACTTTTGGCAATATCTTTACGAGTTACCACGAAGGATATAATTGGTCTACTTGATGAATTGGTTTGCTACGTTATACTTATATATATATATATATAATTAAAGAAAAGTAGAAAGATTGGATCATATAAGTGTTGTCTCTGTAATAAATATTGCATTAGATGGCAAATGCAATTTTTCATTTGCTCTGTTTCATCTTTATTGCGAACTCATATATTTCCAATAACACCCGTGGCAGAAATTCGGGATAGGGTATATTTGCTTAAACGTTTTGAAATTCATCTTCTATGCTGCCCATTGCATTAAATTTTAAATTTTATACGTATAGTATAAAAATGCAACTTATAAACTAGATTGTTTTCGTCAAATGTGCACTCATCAAGTATTTCCCAAAATAGCTAAAACCAGGAATTCATCCAGAATACATCTGTTTCTTGTAATTTATTCTGTTATTATAATTTAATAAAAAATATCAATTTCCTAGATGATTTTGTGCCTTTCTTATAATGTATGGTCGAAGATGGCTAGTTGGAGCTTTAGGTTTCAAACGATGTCCAATAAGATCCATCTGAAAAGAAGATTAATAAGGCATAAATTGGTATATGCATGCAATGCGGGGCTTCGGTGGTGCAGGGATTGTGTGGCATATGTAAACCAGAAGCGCCTTGGTTCAAGTCCTGGCCGTGATAATTCTGGCATTAACCTGTTGTGTGCTCAATGTGGACTAAACCGGTCTAGTTGATAACATTCCCTGTTTTGTTATTTATTTTTTTACTTCTAAAATTTTGCCTATATATCGACGTATGTATGCATGCGTTTGGGTGCGTATTTCTATACAAATATGTTTTCATAAATGCAGTTATATTTATTCCTTATAATTTTTTAACCAAGTCGTTGGCGCCTAGGCGTTGTTATAGAGATACGCCGCTCATCACCGAAGAGAGGTCAGAATTACACAATTTTGATCCATTTTTAGGAATGAACGACCCGGTGTTCATTTATAGCTGACGTAGTTCTGTGTAGTATGTATGTAAGTATCGTTCTCAAGTGAAATAATTTCTTTTTTCCGAGCTCGTTAGTTGGACAAGTTTGTTGAAAGATATACTAACGAATGCCTACATGAAAAAGTCGCTACAGTACTGCATGCAATAAGTTGAGTTCTATGCATCAAAGTTAGACTGTTGTTGGTCCATTTACTGATGTTAGTGATCCTATTTACTTTTGTAAAATGTCACAATTTGGAGGAACCCTGGACTAGTAGATTTTTAGTGTGATCTCTTGATCTATTTTTAGTTTTTGCCAATATTATACACGTATATTAACTTTTATTTAAATCAAGTTTGCGAGCTTGAAGTAAACACCAAACCCATTGTATTTAATCGCTTTCGAACAACAAAACTACCTCTTCTTTATGTTATGTTTTTCGAAGACTGGTTAAATACAATGGGTTTGGTGTTTACTTCAAGCTCGCAAACTTGATTTAAATAATTGTTACCACCACCCGCGCAATCAATTATTGTTAAACATATATTAACTGTTGTAATGGAAAAATTAACTTTGTCGGTTTAATAGTATACTTTCTATTTGCTACTTTTGTATAAGGTCCGGTTTATAAACTTTAAGATACAGAACATTGTATCTTTGGTAGACTTCAGATTTCCAGTCCGGCTCGAAGGCCTTCTTCTAGCGAATGAGCAAATGACTCAGTAAGTTATTTGAATATTCCTTTGTAAATCTTGCGAAGACATGTTTACCCACATTTTCATACACAATGAAATTTACATATAATAAATGTTAATGAATTAGTGCGACGAAAGGAATAATGCTATTTGTAAATTTTGTAATATTTTCCGGTTGAAATTGTATTTTATTGTTACTTATTAATTCGCTTATTTTTATTTCTGGCTTTATTAAAATTTTCATAATGGCACCACTTGTACCAAATTCCCAAGAAACTCCATGAAATGTGGAGCCGGCTTATCCTCCAAAAGGAGTCAGCCGCAGTAAAGTAAAGTAAGTAATGGCACACATTTAGCCACAAATTTGCATGAAGCATGTTATTGCTGACTCAATAACAACAAGCCGATTAGTGATTCATTAGCAAAATAATATGTTATACTCCAAAGACGAAGAGAAATACAATTTAAACTTAATAAATTAAGTTCTTATATACCTAATAAACTTCATTTTATTTGCAGGTATGAGCCTGAAATTTTCCCAGCGCTGATTTATCGTATCATAAACCCTCGTCTTGTGCTCCTTATTTTCGTCAATGGAAAAGTCATTATAACAGGTAATCAAGTTATTTCAATCTCCTTATTAACCGTACCCGTTGGTAATTTAAATTACTCATTAATTTTCGTGCATCATTATTTTATTTTTAATTGTCTTATGTTGTTTGCCTTTGATCTAGGTAAATGTGCTTTAAAAATTAAGAATAAATTGCACAATGATTTTTACGGTATTACTTCCTCTGTGCAATGTCCCGTTGCAATAGAGCATTACACAATTGAGTGTACCATCTCCATTCACGTGTTAGTGGCTTCGAATCTCTGGCTCAAATAAATTTTCGCAAGCCGGTAAATACAGCGTTGGTATTTTCCTTTACTCAAGAGTTGAGGCTTGTTAACTAAATTGATCCTGTACAAAGACGACTTATGCTTTACGTTAAATACGTCTACTAGAATCCGTGCCAGAAAATTTTATCAAAGTAGCGTTTTTATTGTATCCGATTGCGATCCCAGACGAGAGCAAGAATGATTTTTACTCCGACTTAAGCTCTTTACTAAATAGAGCAAGAAGTTCAGATATAGTGTTAGTTGTGTGACATAAATGCTAAAGTTGGTCGCTTAAGTAAAGCAGAATTTAATTTAGGTGGAAGATACACTTTAAGCTCGATTTGTCACGATAATGATGAACGACTGTCGGTTAGCTACGCGGAATGATTTATGCTTCAACAGCAGAAACTTCAGACGTAGTGTAAGGCTTTGCGTCACTGTTTCCTCCTGTATTCGACTCACCTTGTCCATGTAGCAATTAGTTATAGATGGCGTGGTTTTATTCAGAATAGTCGTTTGTTTTGGAACACTTACGCCGCGTCGAAGCACTCAGGTTTTCCGGCAAAAATAATTTAAAACAAACATCAAATAAATATAAGCGAACTCGAACAACCACCTTTCAGACAAAAATGTGGCAATATTCTTAAGTCAACATAAACTGATTTTGATAACAAAGATTGGAATATACTTTACGAAAATATGTTCCACTAGGCGGCTACCACCGTTTGGAGGCATTGCAGGCTTCCGTATAAATAATCATTTGGCCTCGGTAAAATTTATGAATATTTGCGAAACTAGACGGAAAATTCCAGCTATCTCGGTTTATAATACCCATTGAGATGTAACGCACCAGCTTAAGCAAAACATTCAAGTCGATCTCGAATCCTTTTGTACCAGAAAGGCTGAAGATATTGGAGAAATTTTGGCAACAAATAATGTTTGTTTTAACTCATTCGCGCAAAATGTTCGACAAAATTCTAAGTTAGCAAAACCATAAATGATTGTAA
Organism: Eudiplozoon nipponicum; assembly: GCA_029291075.1. NCBI lineage: Eukaryota > Metazoa > Platyhelminthes > Monogenea > Mazocraeidea > Diplozoidae > Eudiplozoon > Eudiplozoon nipponicum. The sequence continues at coordinate 108,952 of JAQBSW010001330.1, read as the reverse complement.
CAGCCATCTTTAAATCGATAAATTAAGTGTTTTGAAATATTCAAAGATCAATCTTCTTGGACACATGTGTCTGATCCGGTCACCGAAAGCATATATGTATTAACAATGTAGAACAAACAAACATCAATTAAAAATATGGAATATAATCCTTTCTTAAACGTTGCAATGTAGCAGACTCTGATGATTTGCTTTAGAGGTTATTTAAAAACGGTAGCGATATAATTTCTAGGGAGTTGACTAACCTTTTTTATACCATAAGAAATGAGGAGACCATGCCGTTTGCTCGGAATGGGTCCATCATTCCTATCTTCATAAAAGTAAATCGTAATTCGTGAGATTACCATCGTAGGATAAGCTTGACTCTGTGCAATTTAGGTTATTTGCTTCGATTATCTTTCGTTGTCTTGGCGCTTCGTGTGAATCACATACTAGAAAAGAACAAGCCGAATTTTGGTCTGGACTAAATTGTATATCACCGTCCCAAAATAACCGTCTTTCTTTCTACTAAGTGAGAATTTGACTCAGTCGATACTGCTAAGAACAACACTTCCAGATGCAGGTGTCGAAGTTCTTCCGAGCTTGAGATTAGTCTATCTTAACTATATAGAAGAACTTGTATAATTATTCGACACTCGAAATTCTTCTATGCCACTTTAAAAAGATTAGAAGTCATCGTTCCGTCTTTCGGTATTAAAATCGCACTCTATATCTGTAACATAGTTCTAAAGCACTACACATCACTCTGCAGATGAAATGCGAAAATCTCGACATAGTTACTAGGTTTATATACCTTGGCAGCTCTACTAACAACTCATCAATATGATTGATTAGGTAGGTATAAGAATCGCGAGAGCCAGAGTATCTTCCCCAAAGCTTCGCCACTTACGGAGAAACGCGAGTATTACATTCTGCCTTAAAGGCCGTGTTTACAATGCATCTGTACGCCGTTTTATTATACGTTGGTGAAATTGGGCTCTTTATAATTGGTAGTTTTAGACACTTATATTAACAACAACACCTACAACGAATAACCAATGCTGACATCAGTAGATGTATTTGTGATCGTCTGACAAGCGCAAAAACAAATAAGGCTCCATTAACTGTGTAGGCTTGGTCACGTTTGGCGTTTGCCTTTAATGGTGTAAGAAACAAGGTAGACGGATTGTGACGTGGTAGAAGTAGATAAAATCAACTACATTTAAATTGATTAATATGAGCCCCGCTCGTCTACTAGGATGGAGTCCACGTGCATATCATAGTTCATAACTGGAAAGCCTGAATGATATAGGATCGAGTCGAGCTCTGTGGTAATCTTGTTGTAGATTTCTAGTAAAATCAACTTCGTAACTTCCCTTTCTTAGTTGGGCAGATTTAGCTGCTGTTTGATTTTGGTTATGATGTTTTACATTGAAAACCGCAAGGCGGCTGTATGGCTGTCACCTTGCCTTAAATCTGACTTCTATGTACTATCCAGATCCTCCCCATAATAAATTACTTTACTTTATTTACTTGTGTGTTTAAATTGTATTGCCATTTAAAAAAAATTCTTATAGTTATATAGCAGTGAAACATTAGTTACTAATATCGGTTTTTTTTCTGTGCATGATGATGATAATAATTATGTATAATTAGGTTTCATATTTTTATGCATTTTTCGATTTTTCGTCATCTCTGTATTAAAAAAGGAAACTATATAAAAACTGTTGTTCGTTGTTGCGCTGTGCGATAACCTCATTTAACTTACCCGCGATTTCATTTCGTGGGTTGTTGCATTGCACTCTCATTTTCGCATTGATCCGATTGATGCACATTTCGAAGTAGCTGTTATATTCGTGTTTCTTGGTGACTGGGTTCTGATTCGTTAATTTACTCCGAAAGCTTCCACACGATCCGTTGGAAATGATATTTCACCTAATCTTGAATTTCTGGTTATGCTTCGGTTCCTCATTTCAAGTACCATTTAATAAAACACAGTAAACTGCTCACACACCAGATATAAGCTCACGTTACGAAAGGTTTCCTAGATTTATTCCTCATTTCCCAAATTATTATTAAAATTTACTCCTTTATTAAAATAAGTATCATCAATTTTGACCCCTTCGTTGCTATTAATGGAAATCATTTGCATTAAGCTCACGCGGTAATTCACACAAATTTAAAAAATAAAATCGTGATTTCACACTATCTTTATTATCAATTAACACGAGTTTCAATAAATTATGTGAAATCCTTGTACATTGCCATTTGATCCTCACTGCTTAGTTCGCTCCGTCGTAAAGTCCATCCCCTCCTCAACGTGGTACGACGGTGTCAACCATGTCTCGATAGCCGATCGTACATGGGCTAACGGAGCTATGGCGGTGGTGTCACCAGGGCGTGGTGGATTTCCGACCGGCAATCGGATCTCCTATAAAATACCACATGAGCCCGACGACGGCACCATGACTCGGCGTGTGTTCCCCGCCACAAAAGGGTTCAACAGCCACAGGATTACATGGACTCCTGGACAGTACCCCGTACTTCCGAATGGCGAATGAGCTCTCGACAGCCACCGGCAACCATGCAACTTACTGCTGCCTTGCAGACTGCGCTTGGATGTGCAAAGGCTAGAGGTGCGTCCTCGATCAAAAAGCCAAGTGGTGAGGGGACCACTTGTACCAAATTCCCAAGAAATTCCATGAATGGAGCCGGCTTATCCTCCAAAAGGAGTCAGCCGCAGTAAAGTAAGCTTAGTTCGCTCTCGTGCTCTGCGAAGGTACAAAACGCGTCATTATCTTGCAAGCACGATTGAGAGAATTATTATTCTTTTTCGATCAATTATTTTATGGCTATGATTTATATCCAAAAATACGATGCCAAATTCATAATCGTGGTGAGATATTAATTTTCATAACTAAAGGATGAATTTTAAGGCCAATGTCATGCGATGACAAACCCTTGACAGACTAACACTAGGCAGGAAAAAGAGCGGCCAGACAAATAGCTTCAATCTACCGCTTGGAGAAGGTGACTGTTTATTTACATTCCACACAAAAATGCATTTTATGGTTACTTTGTATAGACGTACATACTAAGTTTTCATTTAATAAATTTAATTTTTTTGTTTTTAAATTTTAGGTGCCAAATCAATTGGTCAGGCATATGAAGCACTGAATTACATATATCCTGTTCTCAGAAATTATAGGAAAATAAATTGAATTGTTATCCTAATTCAAAACATTCCTTTTATATATATATTCTTGCTTTTCGTATTCACCTAATGACTTTTAAAGAAACTGAATTAATTTGCACTATCATTTGCGTATTTAGGTTTTACCTAGTCGTAAAAATCTGACAAAATGATGAATGTAGTGATGATGACTAGTTCATATGACTGATAACGGCTTTGCTGTTGTGCAGCTGGTTAAAAGAAAGTGATGTTTGAGTAAAGCCCGATTTAAAACGGTTCTAACTCAGGGAACGATTATTCAGTAGATACGTAATTTTCTAGTGGAACTTTAGTTTGCGATTTACGATTAAAATTTCCTTCGCCTAATAAATACAGAGCGGCTATCTAATACTGTAATTTTTTCAGTGATGATCATGATTAAACACAGATTAGAAGAATGCAATTTTAAACTCCCAATACTTCTTTAATTCATTTTTACTTTGGTAAAACGCACGGTAATGTAAATAAGTGTATATTTTTAAAAGTATGCTAAATAAATGTGTAAATAAAAATATAAATATTAATATTATGCTTTTTCTTCGAGAGCTCGTTTCGGTGCGCCGAGTCTTGCGTTGGATTGTAATGGGGAAATAATTTAGAGGGGATATTAACGAATAAAATTTTTTTTTTAATAATTAGACATTGTTCGACATGAAAGAATATAAATCAAACGGGATACAAACTGATTAAAAAAGGTACTGTCCCTCTTCAGGATCCAGTAGAAGATTCGGTGCCGGCTGAAACGTTACTGTGTTTTCGCTCTCCTTCTTCTCTTGTTCTCGTTTTTCACGGTTCTTTTTCTTCTTCTCTTGAACCTTCTTCAATCTAAAATGACGAAAAAGAAGTTTTTGCTTAAGATTTGAATGCTACTTATGAAAATGCATAGCGAAGATATTGATCTACACGAGTACGTATGACTAGTTAGTTCACGATAAAAATGAGGTTATTGGACGGAATGTCAAAATTTCATCATTATCTAATATTTTCTTTATTCGTTAATTCACAACTGAAATTTCGCTCGAGAAGCATGGATCATGTAAGTGCTTTTAGCTTCATTACTTATCTATACTTTGTGTGGTGAGCTGCGATTTAAGATGTACTCGACAATGTGCATTGACATCTCTGCACAGATACAGGTGGTTAGGTTAAAAGCGTTTAACCAATCAATTAAGACAAATTATATCAACGCTAATGTTAATCAGTTTTGGCTTCGAGAACTGTTGCCTTTCTTGGACTTTTGAAAGAATAAGTTTGTGAAAATATTTGTCGATATTTTATGTGGACAAATTAAAGGAAAGTTGGCAATTTTAATGTGAAGATAATGCGACCCATTTTATCTTGCGCGACAACGGACTTCACATGAAATTGGATGGGCGTAACCCATTAGACCGGTACGACTAACTAGGGCGCGTCGTGCGTAAGGTCGAAAATTTCTAACACAGGCAAATTAACCAAGAAAATGTAATTATAAAGGAATATTCGTATTTACTCATACTATTCTATAAGCTTATCTACGTATCCCTGGCGCATCATACGCTCATTTCTGACATATATCAGCGTAATTTAGTCGATACAAATCCGCCATGCTTTCAGTTTACTCCAATTTCCGCAGTGGTGACAGTCTTTCGCCTAACGGTACTGTTGAAAACCCTCAAAAAACATATACGCAACTGTACATTAAGAAGTGTACCTGGTAACATAATTGTTCGAGTAGTACCAGATGAATATAAAGGGTTAGCATTAAAGAAAGGTATAGACTAATGTACACACGTGTTTTATGCTTACTGGCAACTTATCAGTGGGAGCCAGTACTACGCCTATAGATATTCAAATAAAAATATACATACCTGTAAAATTCTTCACGTTCGCGTTCATCCAATTCTTGAACAATATACTGCAAAGTACGTTCTATCCTCGGAACAATAACTATTAAATTTTTAAATATAGAAATAAAAGGTAAATTAAAAACGTTATAATTAGTGTAGTGGTGAATCCCTAAGGGTTGCTACAAAGTTATATAGCCGACCTTCATTTTAGTCTTTATTGTAGGCTTATTCCCAAAACGCTTCAAGTCATTTGCACAGTAGCCTACCTCGTAGGTTGGTAATATGTTGATTCCTTTATATTTCCAGGTGCAGAGCTTGTCGTTTGCATTGATCGATGGGTTCACACTGGTCTCGTCACTTTGAAGCTATCCCAAAATATACCATACGATAATGCTATTGAACCAAGTTTTTGGCAATAATTCTCTAACCAGAAGGCATACTAGCCTGCTACTCTGGCCTCCGGCCTAACGTCATTAAATAAATACGATTATTATAATCAAGGTTGCGGTCTTGATATAAACACCTGACCCATTAATTACTTACATATGTCAGTATAAACTAAGAATTGTATAGTGTAGAAAAGGCAATTCATCCAGTAGACCGGTTTCGTCCTTATTGGGAACTCATCAAGTACTGGCCAGAATTTGCCGCGAACAGGATACGAACCTGGGCACGTCTGCTTCGGAATCTGGTGCTCTAACCAGTGAGCTATCCTGCCGCACACTACACTACACACAATTTTTAGTTATATACTAACTAATGTAACTTGGTTAGTCAATTTTTCCTTTAGAAGCAGACGTGCCCAGGTTCGTATCCTGTCCGCGGCAAATTCTGGCCAGTACTTGATGAGTTCCCAATAAGGACGAAACGTTCGCTGCAATCAGGCAGTTGGAATATAATGTTATATTGGTTTCGAAGATTTTTCCACCACCCAGGCAGACAACTGGTCTCAGTAATGACAGATTGGGCATGGTTAGTTGGAACTTTGGGTCTAAATGGATGCCATATGAGCTCCAGCTAAAGGAAAATTGACTAACCAAGTTACATTAGTTAGTATACAACTGAAAATTGTGTGTAGTGTATTGTGCGGCAGGATAGCTCAGTGGTTAGAGCACCAGATTCCGAAGCAGACGTGCCCAGGTTCGTATCCTGTCCGCAGCAAATTCTGGCCAGTACTTGATGAGTTCCCAATAAGGACGAAACCGGTCTACTGGATGAATTGCCTTTTCTACACTATACAGTTCTTAGTTTATACTGACATATGTAAGTAATTAATGGGTCAGGTGTTTATATCAAGACCGCAACCTTGATTATAATTATTGTTATCACCACCCGCGCAACCAATGTTCGTTTAATTATATAAATGTTCATTTCAATACCACTTCCCCAAGTAATGTGGTATCTGTTCAGTAATGACAGATTGGGCATGGTTAGTTGGAACTTTGGGTCTAAATGGATGCCATATGAGCTCCAACTAAAGGAAAAATTGACTAACCAAGTTACATTAGTTAGTATATAACTGAAAATTGTGTAGTGTAGTGTGTGGCAGGATAGCTCAGTGGTTAGAGCACCAGATTCCGAAGCAGACGTGCCCAGGTTCGTATCCTGTTTGCAGCAAATTCTGACCAGTACTTGATGAGTTCCCAATAAGGACGAAACCGGTCTACTGGATGAATTGCCTTTTCTACACTATACAATTCTTAGTTTATACTGACATATATAAGTAATTAATGGGTCAGGTGTTTATATCAAGACCGCAACCTTGATTATAAAAATTGTTATCACTACCCGCGCAACCAATGTTCGTTTAATTATATAAATGTTCATTTCAATACCAGTTTCCCCATGTAATGTGGTGTCTGTTCAGTAATGACAGATTGGGCATGGTTAGTTGGAACTTTGGGTCTAAATGGATGCCATATGAGCTCCACCTAAGGGAAAAATTGACTAACCAAGTTACATTAGTCAGTTTATAACTGAAAATTGTGTGTAGTGTAGTGTGCGGCAGGATAGCTCAGTGGTTAGAGCACCAGATTCAAAAGCAGACGTGCCCAGGTTCGTATCCTGTCCGCGGCAAATTCTGGCCAGTACTTGATGAGTTCCCAATGAGGACGAAGCCGGTCTACTGGATGAATTGCCTTTTCTACACTATACAATTCTTAGTTTATACTGACATATGTAAGTAATTAATGGGTCAGGTGTTTATATCAAGACCTTAACCTTGATTATAATAATTGTTATCACCACCCACGCAACCAATGTTCGTTTAATTATATAAATGTTCATTTCAATACCATTTCCCCATGTAATGTGGTGTCTGTTCAGTAATGACAGATTGGGCATGGTTAGTTGGAACTTTGGGTCTAAATGGATGCCATATGAGCTCCACCTAAAGGAAAAATTGACTAACCAAGTTACATTAGTTAGTATATAACTGAAAATTGTGTGTAGTGTAGTGTGCGGCAGGATAGCTCAGTGGTTAGAGCACCAGATTCCGAAGCAGACGTGCCCAGGTTCATATCCTGTCCGCGGCAAATTCTGGCCAGTACTTGATGAGTTCCCAATAAGGACGAAACCGGTCTACTGGATGAATTGCCTTTTCTACACTATACAATTCTTAGTTTATACTGAAATATGTAAGTAATTAATGTGTGAGGTGTTTATATCAAGACCGCAACCTTGATTATAATAATTGTTATCACCACCCGCGCAACCAATGTTCGTTTAATTATATAAATAAATACGATATTTGAAAATGACGAAATAGGTCTAATACAACTCTCCACTGTGCAATTATGACCACCCGGCTCATATCAATTAATTAAAATAAGTACACAGTAAAATATAATTAAATCGTTTCTAACGCAATTATCCTACAACGCCATTTAGGAGATCCAACTAATCACGAATTAACATAAAGGCGCACGAAATATATTCATAATACTGATTCAACCTCATTCAGACAGCTATTTGGCTGAATTATTATAACGCTTATTTAACGAAACATTAAGCTCTGTCTAGCTGCATAGAATGCTGATACGCCTTAGTGTGTAGGTTGATCTAAATCACGGTTCACTTCAACTTGACAATCTTGACTAGCCATATCCGTTGGGCGTCATTCATCAGTGGCAGAGTCTATAACATCATTAACCACTTGCCATGCATTCGCACTAAATTAATTCTTGGACATTTACTGACCCGCATAGTATAGGTGCTCATCACTAGGGTGATGCTGTTTGAATTTTATCAACGAAGTGTCTCATATAAAGATATCAACCACTAAGATTTTGGCTGCTTGTTCTTCTCAAAAAACGATTAGTCATATCGGACGGGTTATTCGATTTCCCGTCGAGTACGCAATGCTAACACCAAAAAACAGGGTTGCGTTGCATCTGTCTTCAACAAATCGCTAACAAGTCCAGCGTATAAAAAGTTTAAATACTGCAATTCAGCAACGACGTGTCTAAACCACATTGCCTTATCAAGCGTAATGCAGAAACACTTTTACCATATAAAATGAGCCTCATACAAATCTGGTTTGTTGCGTTCGCCATTTTAGTAGCCAACTCTTGTTGAACAACCTTAAACTGCCCCATCATGTTAAAACCTACTCGAACTTACTGTCTGCTTTCTACCGTGTAAGCATATTCAAGTCTAACGTCAGTAAATTTAGCCGAGTCAGACTAAAATTAATGCCATTAAACTCCTAAGAAGTAGAGAATCAACATTACTTTTGCGTATAGCGTCATCGTATAACAGTGTCATGTACAACCAAACAAAATTATACATACTGGCCAAAAAGTTAAACAAAATATATAATTAAATAGACCTAATACAACTGCCACCTACTACGTTATTTTCAATTTGTTCACAAGAATTTTTTTTAAAGTACATAAATTGTATTCGGAGTCCGAGAATAACAGGACAGCTATGAAATAGTTATCGCACTACACCATCTAGGTGGCCTATTTAACCATGAATTAGTTAAAATAAAGGCACAATATATTATGAGGTTCAGACAGAAAAAAATCACTGAACGGTTCTAGCTTTATTATGGTTATTTGTGGTCTCCTACATCAAATGTAGGCATGACAATGATACACAATGCAGTCAGTCAGCTGTGTATTCACTACCATAACGCTGATTTAGCAAGGTGATTAGATTTCTGACTACACTAACACAATTAGTACCGATAAGCCAATTCTATGCAAACATTAAAAAAGGATTAAGTTAATAGGTTCTACTAAAGTATGATACTAATGATATGATACAAATAATTTAGACACAACACACATAAGAAATTCAGTTAAAGAAGACGAAGTATCGTACCATGTTCAATAGCATTGACACGCCGATTGGTAGTTTTAATAACTTCATCGAGTGTTATAAATGAAGTTTGCAAAGATGCCAGAGACACCAGCAACTCAATTGCTTTAGCGTAACTTTTTTTCAATTTGTCAATCTGTTGGCCCCCACGAGACAGACCTGTCAGCTCATAGGCTAAAATTTATGATTGCATTGATTTATAATAGTATTATTAGACGCTAGACGTAAAAAAGGTTCATAAATATTAATAAAACCTACAGGGAGGGCGCTCTGCAATACACAATAATTAAATAATAAATTAATTTAAATTAAAACATGAACATAACTATCATGAACAAATTTTCTCTATAAATGTTCAGTATTTTAAAGAAGGTTGGAAGTTAAATATTAGAATAAAACAAAATGGTTTCAATATACACGGCAATTAAAAATCTAAGGAAAAATAAATCCGACAAAGAAATAAGCACAATTGTGTAAATTAATTTATTAGTTGCAGTACAAGGTATTGGGAAACCTGTAACAACCGATCGGAGAGATTTTGTATGGTAAGCTTAATGCAATCGTCCCATTAATCACATTTACATGGAAGAAAATTAGTATAGCAATGTATATATGGCAAAGTACCTAATAAAACGGATATCTTTTCCAATGGTAAGCGCATCGAGTGGAAGTATTAGTTAAAATTGCCCCATTTATACTTGTTAGATCTCTTAAACATAACTAATTTTAAATACTAGGTAAGTGTATGTCACATGGTTTGTATCTGTCTGCATGTGTACACCCTTCAAAATGAGAATATAGTGATTTAATAGCAAATACTGACGACTCACTATATAAGCGTACGTCATGCCTGTGTGTATGTATTCTCGTTTGTTTATGATTGAGTACACTACACGTGAACACTAATCCCAGTGAAATTACAGCGATTTAGCAACATCTGACTAATCACTAGATAAGCGTGTGTGAGAGTTTGCTTAAGACTGAGAAATAATCTCTTACATGTAATAACCGGCACGTGTAACAGTCATTCACGTTAAATTAAAATGATAACTGTCATTTCCTAAATGCAAACACGTCAGACCTATTTTACACGTTCTATCCTAAAAGTAATTAAGAATGGCATCTCGGTGAGGAGGGGGCAAGATACTGTGAATACAGTAAATAATTGAGATTTAGCAAAATTAAATTAGAAATGGAAGTTATTTAATAGGGTACATAGTAAAAATAAAATGGGTCGTAAAAGAAATTGAAAATTGCCTGACAAAGGAAGATACAAACATAAATGTTTACTCACCCTCCACCTCTGTGAGTTAATATCAGTCCAATGTTCTTATTCTTTTACTTGAGCGAGTTTCTGATTCCGATTCGTGCAATCTTCGTTTCCTATTATTATTTAATGCTGTATTCCAAATAGGACCTAGTGATTTTTCTACGACTGTTTCATTCATGATGTCATTTATCGATTTAATTTCGATGGATTCTCTAACCAATCTTGTCGATCTGCTACAGCCAGGCCACAAATTGATATACGCCTGCATCCATTCCAATTAATTGTGTCCTATCTCTAACATATGGCGTGCAAGATCAAATCTATTAACATGGCCATACTTGCATGCGGTTTTATGTTCCCTTCAAATGGATTATCTGTATTTAGATACCAACAACCGAATTTTTCCTTTTAATCGGAGCTCGATTGCTGTATATGGAGTACTTGATACCATATAATCAATATTCAACTAATATTAATCTTTCATCTCGTAGTTAACAAACTCAATGCCTTATATAACCATGTGCCCAACTCCGTTAAAGATACGGCCACCTACGGCCCATGATTCGGCAGGCAGAATATTTTAATATATATTGGATATAATTATCAATTATGCAAAATTAAAATCGACAAAGGCGACTGATTGCAACTTATAAAATATTACCATTTTGAAAAATTAATGAGATAAAATCTTGATTAAAATCAAATGATTATTTAAGGATGAAATACTGCTTCAAGTGCAGTTCGCAATACCCGGTAGCTATGTACACATATCACACAACAAGCGATGCCACCTGGCTTATCGTGTTCAGTGTTTAACCAGCCATAACTGTTCAAATATCCACAACTGAATACTTTCAGGTACGATGATTTTGAGAATGCAAACTGACGAAAAATCACTATAAGCTTTATATTAGGACTAAATGTTGAAAGTAAATAACCCGCGTTATCATTATATATATGGTGATATTACTGTCTACAGCCTTATGGATAATAAAAGCATCAAAAACAGCATAAGTTGTACGAGCAGTTGAGCTTAACGATGTAATTTGTAAAATGCCTGAATAAGAACAGTAGTTAATAGAACAGACCACAAATTAATCAGCCGAAGAAAAAATAGTAGACAGAACAAAGAACTTCGACACACGATAACATCTTGAGTTGCATACACATTAAAAGAAGTTATTATGATAAAAATATTTTTTTAAAAACAAATCAAAAGTGTCATTAAGTACTGGTGAGTGAGACAGTGACTAGCTATTGTTTATCATTATTGATAATGGTGCGACTGGTGAAAGATGAATAAGAAAAACTGTCTGTAGGTTATAGCAGCGCCACATTTAGAACAGGATAAAATGGAATACAATGGATTCTTAAAATTTGACGGAATCGCCTTTTTCTATGGAACGCAGAACTTCGATGTTGTGCAACAATCCAGGCGATGAAAAAAACACAATATAGCAAACAGCAAGAATAATTTCAACGCTTTCTGGAGGAGATCCATTGACGAAGCTGCAGTTGAATAAAGCACATTCAAAATGTGAAAGGATTGACAAAAAAATAATTGTGAGCGATTGGAGCGAACGGGAATCCTGATGATGATCGACCGTCACTATTGCAGCGTCGAAAGCCACTGTAAATGCCAGAAGTATCCAATATATTGACATTGTACGCTATAAGTGCAAAAGGAACGAGTCAGGCTTGCAGTCAGTGCTATTTAAGAAGAATTTTTTAAAGAAAAGCTGATGAACAGCATCCTAAGACTAATCACTTGATAACTCTCCTATCTCCGCGGGTGGTATGTTGAAAACGCTTGCGGCCCAGGGAAAAAGTGTAGAATTTAGAAAAGAGATTAGGAGCATAACTAGATTGAATTGAGTTGCGAGATTGAGAAAATCAACAATAGAATGCGTGTAGAACACCTATGTACAAATAACTCTTTTTGGCGACAACCATAAAGGTATGGGAATTTCGACTAAGGGAAAAAATTTGATAAAATTAAAGGCAATCTTCTGAAACGGAAAATTGCAAGTCAAATTGAGGTAGGAGCGGGAATAAAATTCAATTGTTTATAATATGAGGTAGGACTATAAATGAAGTTAGTCTGAAGGTAATGTCTTGAAACATATCAAAACGAACATATTTTAAGAATTTTGATGTGACTTGGTCAATGTCAGGTGAGAATTCTAGTGATTTACAAAATGTGATACTGAAATGGTTGACAGAATCCATATTCTCTACAACTAGGGAGACGTTTATAGACGTGGCAAGATCAATGAGTCCGAAACGAACTTCATGAATAGAGTTCATAAGAGTTAAAATGGATACCAATCTCGCGAAGTTGAACCCCTAGTAAAGATAATAGCCAAGCGATTGGAGATATGAGTGCCGGAAGCAGCCGCGCTTCTGAAGATTACTACCATATCATGGGGAATTGTAAGCGAACTTGAATGCATATATTCAACCTAAATCTGTGAAAGTGTTAGGCAAAGAAGTATTTCATCAAGTACTGTTCTCTGTAGAACACCAGAACAGGTCGAGGCTGATCTCGAATGACCATCGCAGGTTCTTACAAACGTTAATCGATTTAGGAGATACCTGCTGGAAAGACTAATGATACGACCGAAAATATCAGCACTAAGGCGGATGCAATAACCAAGAATAATGAATCAAGTACCTAGGATAAATCCAGTAAGGGTGTGTAATTCTCTTGTAGGGGTCGAGGAATAGCCGTGATAATGGACTTCTTGTGTCGCTTTCACAGACCTCCACTGTCGAAGTAGAGTACGCTGAGTAGTAACCAGAAAGAAAGAACAGAAAACCATCAACAACGTCGATGCCGACCGAACCAGCTAAGAGAATATTCTATCTCTGAGGAGAATTGGGAGACGATCCAATAGACCTTTCGAGACCACACGCTTGCTACTTTATCACTCGCCTTAAGAAGTGTCCTTAGCCTGTTTGAAGATATTTGCCGGGTAGGGGTGACGGAGGCTAAGTGAACAGACGCATTATTGACCTGGGGGAAACAGCACGATATGTTGGCAGAAGCCACTATTTCACTCCATGTTATAGCATCGCACATTATACATAATTTATGAAACGTGTGGTTGTCCTATATGACCTTGAAGCTGAGCATGAGAGGAGAATAAGGAAGGATACTTGGTAACGATCAAAATTGGACAAAATCTCAGTTCTGGACACTGATCACTTCTGCATTGGAGAAGACAGTCAATTCACTGTGAACGATCGGAGATAACCAGGCTTCAACCAACAGGCACTTATCCAGCTCGTTCGAGGAACAAAACGCCCATAGTTGATTAAATTTGGAGGCCTGCAGCCAATAAGAATTTTTGAAAATCCAACTGATGAAAAACTATTAGATCCACAATACAGAGAAGGGTGTTCCTAAAAAAATGACAGGAGCGCGAGTGTGGAATGACGATGGCGGTGGATCTCTTGTTGATAAAGAGCTAATGCTCTTCTTCAATAAAACTTTCTCAATGCAACATTTTTCGTGGAATACTAAATGTTGAACGTTCAGAAAATGGACGGTGCAAGGTTTGAACCGCAAGGAACTCGCCTTTCTGGCTAAGACAGAGATCTCAACTGACGATTTCTCTTCGGATTCATAGCAAAGGAACAATAAACTTCAGGAACATGGTCAGAACGGACAAATGTAATAATAAATCCTCAATGGACATATTTAAATTTAAACTGACAATAATTAATAAAATGAAGTGGAGGTTAGAGTTCTAAGAAATAAATTGAAATGGAAAACTAAATATTTAAAAGAAAAGAAACCGTTTGGTGAAGCAAATTCTAGAACCACACTACATTAAGCGTTACCCACAAAATCATTCAATATATAAAGTACCCCATATGGTTAAAACTCACTATCGGCTCCTCGAGAAAGTATTTGAAAAACAGGAAGTGATACACCTATTGTAATCATAAAAGAACAAAACAAACCTGCGACATTTTCCTTAGATAGTTTAACTTTAAGTTGGGCCTTTGTAACATTCTGCATTACTACTTGGTTAAAACCACCAGAGTAGGCAAACTTCGCTGCGGCCAAAGAAAAATTAGCTTCTTTCATAACATCACCCATGGCTAATTTAGCCTGTTTAAATAATTCATACATTTATACCTCGATTATCTTTTTCAATATTGACCGAAATCTGAGAGATAACGCATCGGCTTTTTTCTTCAGTAATGTATAACCTTTTTGAGCGCCTTTTAATTTAGCCTTCATAGTTGTTTGAGCCCTTTAAATCATAATTTAATAAAATCATACATTCGAGATGGAAAAATATTAATCCTATCATTTCCAGACATTGCGGAAGTCAGCCACGAATCGTTCAATATTACTACAATAAAATTAAATAGCAAACTTTCTAGTTCCATTTATTAAAAGAAATCAAGTTTTATGGACAAATAATAATGCGCTTTAAAAGCTTTTGTTAAAGTTTTATTATAAAACTATTAGTTATGACATGATATTAAAAATATATCTAGATTTTTTATTTAAATAATAAATAATAACATCCGGAACTTTACTAAAGGCGCTAGAAAACAAACTTAACATCAGAAATAAACGCCCCGGCTGCAAGTATATGCCGTGCGACGTTACAAAAGAGCTTAACAATCGTAGGAGCTGAGATACAGTCACTGTTTGGGTCCCTTATTAGAGCCGGTAATTTTATTGAGTTTAATTAAATTTTTGGACATCAATTAACTGCTCATATAAAAATTAATTAAATTTTATTTTTGGATATTTTATATTATCGATAGTTTCGCAAAACAATATTGTGTTTTTTGTAAATATTGTAAATTTTTTGGAAGATTCTTATGTTCAAATTGCCGAAGTTTTTGACTTGTCTTGTTGAGGGCTGATAAGATAGTTTTATCTGAGTTGCTGAATTGCACAAGCGGAACGCTGCGTGGTTCCATCTCCGTTATCTTTGCTAATAAATGAGTGTAATATACGTTTACCTATCGTTCTTATTACACATTATTGGAAAGGATCTCAAATTTGCTTCAGGTAATTGACGTGGATATTTGTTTTCAAGGTCACCACCGTATCGTTCTGTCATCTGTGGATACCAACGCATCCCGGTAAGCTTAGTTAATATAATATATAAATTGTAAGAAATTTAATCATAATATTATGGCTTGTTTATCAAAGATTGAGGATACAGAAAAGTTAGCAAGTGGACATAATGAATGTAGTTTAAAAGATTGTTCAGAGGAACTTAAGTGTTCCAAACTAGATGATCATACCGCATATATGGATTATCCGGACCTGGCATCCCAGATGCTCTTTTATGGTAGTGACCAAAGGGCCTCTACAATTTTTTCACCGGAAAATTCCGATAAAGTTAGGTAGTGTATCAGTGTCAAGAAGTTTTCCTAGTCACTTCAGGCCAGCTCAGTTAACTGGCTCGTGTTCCTCCGATGTGGTGTCGAAATCAGAGAGTGAGTGGCTGTTGGAACTCAGAATTGTCTTGTTGAAGATCTGCGGCAACATTGTGATGACTGGAACACTTACAGGTCCAACAAATAGATGATCGATCCGTTTGACTGGTTGTGTAGAAACAAGATTGGCGTGACAAAAAATCCCAGTGACTTGGTGATGATGCTAGTCCAGAATTCAGCTTGGGCGACCAGTTAATATGACGCGAAACAGCAAGCAGACGTAGTGCACAGCAGAAATAAAACGTGCCAATGACAGGCATGGTAAATGCACCGTGCTTAAATAAATTTGAAAACAAAAGCTCGCACACCATTGGTTTACAGGAAATTTTGCTGGATTTACCTGATGCCGCATAAATGAAATTTGAATTTCATTTAGACAATGTCAGCGAATGATTCTTGGGCCGTTACATTAAAAATTAATTCAAAATTTAATACGCTAGATCACTGAGAACGTGCGCTTGCCGTTGACCAATTAAATGAAACTTCGCATCTATATAAGCGCAATGTAATTACCACGAAACACATTCTGTTATGCTTGCTTCGTGTGATTGCAGTCTTTTTCTATGCTGCTTTGACTATATACGCCAACTATCTTATTTGCATTTACCTCGCTGTATCACTAATTCGGCCAATCTTCAATCAGGACATTATTAATGTTGCGCATCCTGTCATACGTTATCGATCATCTATTGATCGAATTTCTCCGTGAGCCAGCCATCTCGGTGCTGCCGCAGACCTCAACAAGATAAGTCAAGGACTTCAAGCAACAACTAATACATCCTGCTTCGTCAATTCTACTTGTTCACGTGCATCAGCTAATAAAGATCACCAACCTACGAACGGAACACAAGAAGCCAGTGTTTAGAATGACTTCTGTAAATCACCACTCTTCCAATTTTTACAAACTCTCACGGCATTCGCTGATGAATGTCTACCAGATCTTATAAATAGCCGTTAACCATAACAGCTCCACGTGGATCATTGTTTTGCCGTATAAGTAACGCTGCCCGCTAATCCAGCCGGGGCGTTACAGTGGTGATGGCGCCAGGATCGGAAAGCAGTTAAAAGGTTGTAACATACTAACCCAACATGTTTTT
This sequence comes from Eudiplozoon nipponicum, assembly GCA_029291075.1. NCBI lineage: Eukaryota > Metazoa > Platyhelminthes > Monogenea > Mazocraeidea > Diplozoidae > Eudiplozoon > Eudiplozoon nipponicum. Next base: position 91,750 of record JAQBSW010001330.1, on the reverse strand, counting down.
ATAAGAAAACTCATTAAACGAATTTTTGGACTAATTAAAAAATTATTGAACGGGAATTATAGGTGCATAAAAAATAAACGACGTCAGTATATCTAATACTTAAGTTATAAGATTTTTATTACTGCATCATTCCGTTATTTCATCATACTTAATCTGTGAGACAACATTTAAATATTTCAAAGTAAAATCAACGCATGCTGTGGTTCAATCGGTTTGCATCTTTGTCACGCCTACGAGCGACTACTTTTCTACCATATTCTGTTTTTAATTTGTGATGGTTGATATTTAGAACATTAGAATAACTTTGCTTTAAATCAAGTTTGCGAGCTTGAAGTAAACACCAACCCCATTTTATTTAAGCAGTCTTCGAACAACATAACAAAACTACCGCCAGCCGCAACGCACTGACGTGTTTCGACCTTCCATGATCATCATCAGAGTACGACGGCAAACTGACTATCGAGGATCGAACCGCATTGAATATATATGTAAATCAAATTTAGATATGCGGCTCTCATCTCTAGCAGTCTAGCATACATTAAACTTGACTGGAAATGTCGGCTGCACAATTTCTATGCAGTCACGAACATTAATTGTTTGCAGCTTTCGTCACATATACATATGAAGACAATACAATTTAACAATAATTGATTTTGCGGGTGGTGGTATAACTTTTTAAGTACAATTGATTCCAAATTGTCAGTTCAAACGGTGAAAGGAACTTAATGGTAAATTCTTTGATATTAGCATTAAAATTTACAGGACACATATGTTTTAAATTTTTTAAATTTAAATCCCTTTATGCGTTTTTATTGTACTCCTTTTGATATACTGTAGACTACTTTCAAACATGTATATCCTAGAACTAATGCAAGATCAGTGTCCATTCGTCAGTTCACATCTGGTGATTTTAGTCTATCCTATTTTGAGCGATCTATTTCAGATTTGACTAAAATCGTTGCAAGATAATTTATAGACATAGCAAATGTTATTAAACCCACTGATCAACATTGTAAAAATATGTACAAACGACAATCAAAATCCACTCGATTCTTCAGACGGTATTTTCCAACGAAACGGTGCTATACTCACCAAAAGTATTTCTATACTTATTATAATCATGGTTGCTATATTGATATAAGCATATGACCAATTAATTACCTACATATGTCAATATAAACTAAGAATTGTATGGTGTAGAAATGGCTATTTATCCAGTAGACCAGTTTTGTCCTTATTGGGAACTCATCACGTACTGGCTAGAATTTGCCGTGGACAAGGCTGGAAACTGGGCACGTCTGCTTCGGAATCTGGGGATCTAAACACTAAACAATCCTGCCGCACATTACACTACACATAATTTTCAGTTATATACTAACTAAGGTAACACGATTAGTCTCTTTTTCCTATAGGTGGAGCTAATATGACAACCATTTAGATCAAAAGTCCCAACTAACCATCCCAAATCTGTCATAACTGAACAGTCACCACACTACATGGGGAAGTGGTATTGAAATAAACCGTTATAATATTAAACGAACGTTGGTTGCGCGGGCGGTGATAACAATTAGTATAATCAAGGTTACGACCTTGATATAAGCACCTGACCCAATAATTACTTACATATGTCAGTAAAAACTAAGAATTGCATAGTGAAGAAAAGGAAATTCAACCAGCAGACCGGTTTCGTCCTTATAAGGAGCTCATCATGTACTGGACAAAATTTGACGCGGACAGAGCTCGAACCTGAGCAAGTTTGCTTTAGAATCTTGTGCTCCAAACCCTCAACCACTCCGTCGCACATAATACTACACACAATTTTCAGTTATATACTAACAAATGTACCTTGGTTAGTCACTTTTGCCTTTAGGCTGAGCTCATATCGCATCCATTTAAAACTAACGTTCCAACTGACCGTCAAATCTGTCATTACGGAACAGACACCACACTACATAGAACTTTAGGTCTATTTAGATGCCATATGAGCTCCACCTAAAGGAAAAATAGACCAACAAAGTTACATTAGTTAGTATACAAATGAAAATTGTGTGTAGCGTAGAGTGCGGCAGGGTAGCTCAGTGGTTAGAGTACCATATTCTAAAGCAAACGTGCCAAGGCTCGAGACTTGTCCGCGGCGAATTCTGGCCAGTACATAACGAGTTCACAATAAAGACGAAACCGGTCTGCCGAATGAATTACCTTATCTACACTACACAATTCTTAATTTATACTGACATATGTAAGTAATTAATGGGTCAGATACTTATATCAAGAACGCAACATTGATTATAATAATTATTATCATCGCTCGCGCAACCAATATTCGTTTAATTATAAAAATGTTCATTTCAATACCACTTCCACATGTAGTGTGGTGTCTGTTAAGTAATGAAATATTTTGGATTTGTTTTATACACCAAATGTAAAATGATGTAACTGAGTTTGCCCTGACATTTAAGGGTTAAGGGAGAGCCATTCCAACCATTACATGTTGATTATATGTGCCCTTAGCAGTCAAACCTATAACTCGATAAGCATCAACTTCTCTTTACAACAACATATGGTCAATTGCCTCTAAAAACTAATTCTGGTTGTGTTCACCAGTCAGAGAAATTTCTGTTTGCCGACGTAGAGTAGGCTAAGGTAAAACACAAGGCGCTACACACTGATATCATCATCCTCATCATGCACAGCCATACAAAAGCCAAAATTGACTAATGTTTCACTGCCATATAACCATAAGTCGTTCATGGTTTTATTTTGGCTGTTAAAGAACACTAGGTCGCCCATTCCTAGCGAGAATATTTTGTAGTCGGAGTGTACCTTATTTCAGATAGTCTGCCAACCAAGGCTGATGAGCATTATCTGCCCAGATGCCAGTGGCCAAAGTTTCCTTCAGCAGCCGAAACTTGCCCTTCGCCTATGAACGCTTGCCCTCATTCAACCAAACAAATTTAACAACAAAAAGTTACTGTGCAGTTAGACCAAACTCGAGGCTTCCCATGAAAAAGGATAATGGCTGCATCCCTTTAGACACGGCAAGATTCGAGCAACCATTCCCGGACTGTCTAGCTTGTGTCAGCCAGTCATCAGGCCGAAATTTCTATAGCAAGGTTTGAGCCCAATGTATCAATAGAGGATTTTTATCGCTTATTTGAATGACAGAGTATTTTCTATAATGAATAAATGAATTTATTACTTGAAACTGTATTTTGAATAACGCAGTAATTATTCCAGTAGTTTTATTTTGTAAATAAGATATTTCGACTGCCATTATCGGCAGTTTTCTTCAGTTTCTGCATCCTCACCAGTTTTAAAAGAAAAACTAATGAAGCTAGTGCGATATTTCTTCTGGTCATATTATTTATACACCAGACTGACATTTCACTAGATAATTGCGTGTCATAATGTGTGTGTGCGATTTCGTAACTGTCATTTAAATCTTACTATGTGAGAATAGAGTGACTGAATAATAATTAACCATTTGCACGCGTTAGACTATTTGTTTTATACACCAAATGTAAAATGATGTAACTGAGTTTGCCCTGACATTTAAGGGTTAAGGGAGAGCCAAAATCGGAAACACTCGTCATCTACACATGCCATTGTGAGTGCTAAAATTATAAATACTAATGACAAATTCACGTGTTAAATTTAAATTTGAACAACTCAGATTGTACTCAGGATGGGCTTGTTAATAACAGCTATTGCCATATCATTAAATTGGCACACGTTGTGCATGTGAATGTGTATGTATATACATAACTAAATAGATGCAGGTAAATATAACTGATACATATGCACGTACATCTAAATGAATCTTCAGTAAATATACATTAATTCACCCTTTTCTCACGTCAGACGAATTATTTCTTCCAAACATTTGAAATGCTGTATTGGTAGAATTACCTCAATAGATAGGTTGTGGATAAAAGACACAAATATAAGCGTTAAAATCACTCCGAGTTTTAAAACCAAATGAGTAGTTAGGTATGAAATTTACAAAAATTATATTCTCAATACTTGATTAGCCATTAATTGAATAATAAGCTCACTAATATGTCAGACTTAACCCGATGTTTTTAATCTTTTACTGGAACTAGCTTGCAATCGTCTTTTCCTGCCATTAGCTTATGCGGTATTCCAAGTCGAACCTAACCATATTTCAACAACTGTTTCATACATAATATTATCCATGGATTTAATTTCAATAGATTGCCCAAATCAAACTCTTTACATTATTACGACTACATATTGCTATGCGTTAGCAATCAGCCCAGTTAATAGTGTGTTCAGTCTCCATTACACGGCGAGAAAGATGAGATTTGTCAATATGGCAATGCTTAAATTCAGTTCTATGTTCACCTCTTCCTACCTTGTTTGGGCGCATGGTCTCACCAACATACATGAAGCTCCAATCATTGCATGGGATTTTATACACTCCTGGTGTTTTAAGTGAATATTTAGACATAATTGGACATTTGATGTTATTTCATCACTCACAATAGCATGTGCTTATGATAAATGTTTCTGATTTATTTGTCTCCTCCAGCTGTAAATATCAAGGCAATCTCGGTTATGTCATTTTACATGGATTGTATAACACAAAAAGTCAAAGACATGCAAATGGTAAATGCTTATGTAGCCTTTCTAGACTCACTTAGTTAGATGATCATAACAATTACGAAAATGCACACACACATGTGACAAACGAATATCTAGTGAAAGATCAATCTGCAGTATAAATAATATGGCCTGAGTAAATATCGCACTTGCTTCATTAGTTTGTCTTGTAAAAGTCGTGAGAATGGACCGACTGAAAAAGGCTACCGATAATGGCAGCTAAAAAATCTCATTCGAAAAAGAAAACGACTGGAGCCATTACTGCGTTAGGTAATTTGGATTGATCCTGGTTTGAAAAAAATATTAAAAAGAATGAATGTTTTGTTGCAACACAAACCACTTGGGTCGAGGACGTGCAAATAGCTCTATTTAGAGTTGACGTGAATTTAATTGAAATACACCACAAAACCATATGGCTTGAGAAAAAATCAAATTCAGCTGCTGAATCTCAGGCATAAAAATATATATCTAAATTATTTTATCATTTCACCTTACGTGAAATCTCTTATATTCTGGACGATTATCAAACATTGAGTGCCAATTTAAATTGTTTCAAATTCTTCCTTAGATGAACTGGATTGTATTTTGTACAAATGTACCTTGGTTAGTCAATTTTGCCTTTAGGCTGAGTTCATATTGCATCCAATTAAATCTAACGTTCCAACTGACCGTCCAAATCTGTCATTACTAAACAGACACCACACTACTTAGAACTTTAGGTCTATTTGGATGCCATATGAGCTCCACCTAAAGGAAAAATAGACTAACCAAGTTACATTAATTAGAATATAACTGAAAATTGTGTGTAGTGTAGAGTGCGGCAGGGTTGCTCAGTGGTTAGAGTACCATATTCAAAAGCAAACGTGCCAAAGCTCGAGACTTGTCCGTGGCGACTTCTGGCCAGTACATAACGAGTTCCCAATAAAGACGAATCCGGTCTACTGAATGAATTACCTTTTCTACACTACACAATTCTTAATTTATACTGACATATGTAAGTAATTAATGGGTCAGATACTTATATCAAGAACGCAACATTGATTATAATAATTATTATCACCGCTCGCGCAAGCAATATTCGTTTAAAAATATAAATTTTCATTTAAATACCACTTCCACATGTAGTGTGGTGTCTTTTAAGTAATGAAATATTTTGGATGGTTAGTTGGAACTATGTGTCTATATGGTTGCCTGATTAGTTCCACCTAAAGAAAAAATAGACTAATCAAGTTACATTAGTTAGTATATAACTGAAAATTGTGTGTATTATAGTGTGCGACAGGGTAGCTCTGTGGTTAGAGCACCAGATTCAGAAGTAGACGTGCCCAAGTTTTTAGACAATTGCCTCCAAACGTTTGGGATTACAGTTTATACAGCCATCTCCAGTTCATCCTTCGTCAGAAATATCACCAGTTCTTTGAGAACACAAGTCGTTCGATCTCAGCATGTTAGCGCTACGTGTCTCAAACTCGATGCACCATATTAATAAAACAGGTCAACCTATCGCAATAAAGAAAACACCTTCATTCCCAGCCTAAATGAAAGCTGCCAATAAAAGTTGTCAAGACTATTGGAAGAGGACATCATTTGGTCCCTTAATTTAACTGATCTTACAGAGCCTGCATGGATTATCGCAAGCTCAACTGTGGGACTACATCAGATGCATACCACATTTCCAAAATAAACACAATACTTAAGAACTCAGCGGTAGAAATTACTTTTCAGGGATTGAGACAGTCCTACAAAAAATTCCGTTAGCGCCAGAAGGGGAAAAGAAAACTGCTGTCATCTTTCTTTTCGGAATTTTCGAATATATTTACATGCATTTTGGTCTCAAAGGTGCCGCTCAGAAATATCAGAGGTTCATGGACAAAATTTTCCGCGATTACGCCCATTACTGCATGTAATAACTTAGTGACACAATATGTTAGTCCAGACCTAGACTCTCATGCCGAACATCAAATCAATGTACTATCCCACTTAGTAGGTCACGGACTTAAGTTCAATTGTGACAAAACTTAAATTGCATGCACATCCGTTGATCTCCTAGAGCATCGTATCATATTTCAAGGTATACAGCCTTAGACGTCTGAGGTTTAATTGATCAAGAAAATTTCGTCTTCAAAGACTTTAAAGGTCTTACATAAAATAATGGAAGTTCTCAACTACTGTAGTAAATTCCTTCCCTGCCTATCAAACCAATTATATCCGGTATGTAAGCACATGTGGAATCCAACAGGAAAAAAGTGAAACTACATTATTTATTGCTTCGTCGTGTCAGCTACCCATTAAAAAATTATACTTCACTAACGCATCAAGACTTCGATCGATCTTTTGTAGTCTCGATTGATGCTTCTGAATTTTCTGTACAGGCCGCTTTCAAACTAGAGATCTACGGAGTTCGGAAGCCTATTTTAATTTTTACTTGCATACTCTACAACCAGTAGAAACTAGATACGACACATTCGGTTGAGAACTCCTCGCCATCCATGACGCAATGCGCAGCAGACTTGATATTTTTAGATATCATGCACGATTAGTTAGCGTATTTCAAAATACGAATACATCGTCGAAATTTACCCTGCCAAAATGGAACGACATGTCACGTCTGAGTGAATGACAATTCGACATTTTTAATGTAAAAGGCGAACCAAACATTATTGCAGACGCACGTTCTAGGTTAGTGCCTCACTTCAACCACCCTCGCCTTCGCTATTTTCAGTCAACTCTGTGACTCTCAATCAACTTACATTAACACAATCACTCCTATGAATTGAATAACATGGTGACACTCATGTTCATAGATCAGTAGCTCGTCAACCACAAGATTTGTAAATCAAATTTTTTAATGTTTACCAATTGCCTACTTTATGGGTACGCAGCCCTTCAAACGAGTTCTGCCCATCAGATAAACCAATTTATCAAACCGCCTGATCATTGCGACATGCAATCCTCTACATGCATTTCAGGCTCCTCATGCTTACTATCTCAACCATGTAAGATATTACTTTTCATCACGTTTAACTGATAGAATTTTGTTTAGTTAATCGTTTATTGTTCTACATATCAAATGCTAATTTCTTTTGCGCACAATTTTTGTTCTATTTCACATGAGGTGATCAACTCATATTGATGCACATGGTTCCTTTTTCTATACTCCTTTGTCTAACATGTTTTAAGCTAAAACTTGTGTATCGTCTATGAACATTTCGTTGGTATTGTGGCATTTATGCGACAAGGTTTGATTACAATTTGTTTGTTTATAATATGTGATTATCATTCTTTAAATCAAGTTTGCGAGCTTAAAGTAAACACCAATCCCATTGTATTTAACCATTCGTCGAACAACATAACAAAACTACCGCCAGTCGCAACGCACTGACGCGTTTTGACCTTTCATGATCATCATCAGAGTACGACGGAAAACTGACTAGTGAAGATCAAACCGCATTACATATATATGGAAAGCAAATTTAGGTATGCGGCTCTCTCCTCTAGTAGTCTAGTAGTGGTACTCCTGCACCTCTTTTATCCAGGGATCTGTCTTTCCTAAATAGAGATTAATGAGGAATGTTAATTCATAGTTTTCAATGTCCTTGTTCAGCCAGATTTCAGATAAAATTATAAAGTCAAAATTGTTACTTATTATAAAATCACACAGAAAAAAAGTTTTATTCTTAACACTTCTACAATTAGCATAAAATAAAGTATATGTACAACACAACTCATCTTTACAGTTTTCGATAGTTACTGATTTAACGTTTTTGGTTTCCTTTTAATTCGTTTGTTGGGTATCGTAGCTATAGTTCGTAGCTGTCCGCTATCCACAACATTCATTAATGATACTCCGTTTTTTCGTGATTTTAGAATCAATTGACACACCCTTTATGGTAACTTGTTCCAAAATACTTGATCCATGATCTAAATTCTTCTTCAACTTTTTTGCTGCTGACAATTTTATTTGATAAAAGGTCTTGTCTCTGGAGATGAATATATTGTGAAAGTTATGACACTCTTCTTTCTTCTTATTAATATCTTCAACCTGCTTGTTTGTCGACCTCTTTGATAGTTTTATCACAACGGGCCTTGGTCGTTCAGACTTCTTGCCAACCCTATAACATTTCGTTATGTCGGCCTCTGTCGTATCTCTGATTAAATTATTTAACTTTTCAACATCATTTGGGTCATCATTTTCATTTAGATTAAATAAAATTAGTTGCTCCTATTTTTCAATCCTTGCAGAAACTTTATTGGATAATATATTTAATATTTCTTCACCTGAAGAACTGCTTTTTGTTGATATATTGTCTTCTATGGTTATTTCTGCTAACTCGATCCATGGCTGATAATCAACCCTTAATTAATCCATCTTATCATTTAACGCAGCGGTCAATTCTTCAATTTTGGCGCTTAAGTTTTCATTTCTCATTTCTGCTAAATCTAATTTTGCTGAATATTAGCTAACGTTCGACTCCAGCTTAAACATTTTATTTTTAATAGTGTTGTTCTCCTCCCTTAGCTCCTTCATGGAATTTTGAAGGTCTGTAATAATTTTTCAAATTCAGTATTCAAAAAAGTCGGAGCCATTTTAAACCGCGCGCGTCACCCAGAATTCAAGATTAAGCAATCAAGTTAGGTTCGACTTGGAATACCGCATAAGCTAATAGCAGGAAAAGACGATTGCATAAATTAGAAACTGAAGCTAGTTCCAGTAAAAGATTAAAAACATCAGATTAAGTCTGACTTATTAGTGAGCTTATTATTCAATTAATGGCTAATCAAGTATTGAGAATATCATTTTTGTAAATTTCACACCTAAATTATCATTTGGTTTTAATACTTGGAGTGATTTTAACGTTTATTTTTGTGTCTTTTACCCACACCCTATCTATTGAGATAATTCTACCAATATAGCAGTTCAAATGTTTGGAATAAATAATTATTCTGACGTGTGCAAAGGGTAAATCAATGTTTATTGAGAGAAGTTTCATTTAGATGTACGTGCATATGTATCAATTATATTTAACTGAATCTATTTATATATATATATATATATATACATTCACATGTGCACGTGTGCGCTTATTATGATATGGTTTGAATTGAAATTGCCTGTATGCATTGATATCTTTTGGACTTCTCTTTTATCAGTCATGGCATGTTTTATGACAGTGTTTCTGAATTATTAGTCTCCCCCCACCAGAAAATGAGGGCAATTTCTGTTATGTAATTTTACATTGAGTGTGTAAAACGAATAAATTACGCATGAAAATGGTAAATTCTTATTCAGCCACTCTAGTCTCACTTAGTTAGATGAAAAGAACAGTTACGGAAATGCACACACACACACTCATATACGTGTGACACGCGAATATCTAGTGAAAGGTCAGTCTGAAGTTTAAATAATATGGCTAGAGGAAATATTGCGCTTCATTCATTAGATTCATTTGATCAACTTGCGATGAAGGACCAACTGAAGAAGGTTACCGATAAAGATAGACGAAATATTTTAACAAAAGCAAACTACCGGAACAATGAAAGCTGCATTAATCAAAACGGAGATCAGGTAAAGCTAATGTTCGTGACTGCATATAAATTGTACGGCCGACATTTTGAGTCACGTACAAGACTACTAGAGGTGAGAGCCGCATATCTAAATTTGCTTTCCATATATATGTAATGCGGTTTGATCTTCACTAGTCAGATTGCCGTCGTACTCTGATGATGATCATAGAAGGTCAAAACGCGTCAGTGCGTTGCGACTGGCGGTAGTTTTGTTATGTTGTTCGACGAATGGTTAAATACAATGGGATTAGTTTTTACTTTAAGCTTGCAAACTAGATTTGTAGAATGAAAATCACATATTATAAACAAACAAATTGTAATCAAACCTTGTCGCATAAATGCCACAATACCAACGAAATGTTCATAGACGATACACAAGTTTTAGCTTAAAACATGTTAGACAAAGGAGTATAGAAAAAGGAACCATGTGCATCAATATGAGTTGATCACCTCATGTGAAATAGAACAAAAATTGTGCGCAAAAGAAATTAGCATTTGATATGTAGAACAATAAACGATTAACTAAACAAAATTCTATCAGTTAAACGTGATGAAAAGTAATATCTTACATGGTTGAGATAGTAAGCATGAGGAGCCTGAAATGCATGTAGAGGATTGCATGTCGCAATGATCAGGCGGTTTGATAAATTGGTTTATCTGATGGGCAGAACTCGTTTGAAGGGCTGCGTACCCATAAAGTAGGCAATTGGTAAACATTAAAAAATTTGATTTACAAATCTTGTGGTTGACGAGCTACTGATCTATGAACATGAGTGTCACCATGTTATTCAATTCATAGGAGTGATTGTGTTAATGTAAGTTGATTGAGAGTCACAGAGTTGACTGAAAATAGCGAAGGCGAGGGTGGTTGAAGTGAGGCACTAACCTAGAACGTGCGTCTGCAATAATGTTTGGTTCGCCTTTTACATTAAAAATGTCGAATTGTCATTCACTCAGACGTGACATGTCGTTCCATTTTGGCAGGGTAAATTTCGACGATGTATTCGTATTTTGAAATACGCTAACTAATCGTGCATGATATCTAAAAATATCAAGTCTGCTGCGCATTGCGTCATGGATGGCGAGGAGTTCTCAACCGAATGTGTCGTATCTAGTTTCTACTGGTTGTAGAGTATGCAAGTAAAAATTAAAATAGGCTTCCGAACTCCGTAGATCTCTAGTTTGAAAGCGGCCTGTACAGAAAATTCAGAAGCATCAATCGAGACTACAAAAGATCGATCGAAGTCTTGATGCGTTAGTGAAGTATAATTTTTTAATGGGTAGCTGACACGACGAAGCAATAAATAATGTAGTTTCACTTTTTTCCTGTTGGATTCCACATGTGCTTACATACCGGATATAATTGGTTTGATAGGCAGGGAAGGAATTTACTACAGTAGTTGAGAACTTCCATTATTTTATGTAAGACCTTTAAAGTCTTTGAAGACGAAATTTTCTTGATCAATTAAACCTCAGACGTCTAAGGCTGTATACCTTGAAATATGATACGATGCTCTAGGAGATCAACGGATGTGCATGCAATTTAAGTTTTGTCACAATTGAACTTAAGTCCGTGACCTACTAAGTGGGATAGTACATTGATTTGATGTTCGGCATGAGAGTCTAGGTCTGGACTAACATATTGTGTCACTAAGTTATTACATGCAGTAATGGGCGTAATCGCGGAAAATTTTGTCCATGAACCTCTGATATTTCTGAGCGGCACCTTTGAGACCAAAATGCATGTAAATATATTCGAAAATTCCGAAAAGAAAGATGACAGCAGTTTTCTTTTCCCTTTCTGGCGCTAACGGAATTTTTTGTAGGACTGTCTCAATCCCTGAAAAGTAATTTCTACCGCTGAGTTCTTAAGTATTGTGTTTATTTTGGAAATGTGGTATGCATCTGATGTAGTCCCACAGTTGAGCTTGCGATAATCCATGCAGGCTCTGTAAGATCAGTTAAATTAAGGGACCAAATGATGTCCTCTTCCAATAGTCTTGACAACTTTTATTGGCAGCTTACATTTAGGCTGGGAATGAAGGTGTTTTATTTATTGCGATAGGTTGACCTGTTGTATTAATATGGTGCATCGAGTTTGAGACACGTAGCGCTAACATGCTGAGATCGAACGACTTGTGTTCTCAAAGAACTGGTGATATTTCTGACGAAGGATGAACTGGAGATGGCTGTATAAACTGTAATCCCAAACGTTTGGAGGCAATTGTCCAAAAACCTGGGCACGTCTACTTCTGAATCTGGTGCTCTAACCACAGAGCTAACCTGTCGCACACTATACTACACACAATTTTCAGTTATATACTAACTAATGTAACTTGATTAGTCTATTTTTCCTTTAGGTGGAACTAATCAGGCAACCATATAGACACATAGTTCCAACTAACCATCCAAAATATTTCATTACTTAAAAGACACCACACTACATGTGGAAGTGGTATTGAAATGAAAATTTATATTTTTAAACGAATATTGGTTGCGCAGGCGGTGATAATAATTATTATAATCAAGGTTGCGATCTTGATATAAGCATCTGACCCATTAATTACTTACATATGTCAGTATAAATTAAGAATTGTATAGTGTAGAAAAGGAAATTCATTCAGTAGACCGGTTTCGTCTTTATTGGGAACTCGTTATGTACTGGCCAGAAGTCGCCACGGACAAGTCTCGAGCTTTGGCACGTTTGCTTTGGAATCTGGTACTCTAACCACTGAGCCACCCTGCCGCACACTACACTACACACAATTTTCAGTTATATACCAACTAATGTAACTTGGTTAGTCTATTTTTCCTTTAGGTGGAGCTCATATGGCATCAATTTAGACCCAAAGTTCCATGTAGTGTGGTGTCTGTTTAGTAATGACAGATTGGGACGGTCAGTTGGAACGTTAGATTTAATTGGATGCAATATGAACTCAGCCTAAAGGCAAAATTGACTAACCAAGGTACATTTGTACAAAATACAATCCAGTTCATCTAAGGAAGAATTTGAAACAATTTAAATTGGCACTCAATGTTTGATAATCGTCCAGAATATAAGAGATTTCACGTAAGGTGAAATGATAAAATAATTTAGATATATATTTTTATGCCTGAGATTCAGCAGCTGAATTTGATTTTTTCTCAAGCCATATGGTTTTGTGGTGTATTTCAATTAAATTCACGTCAACTCTAAATAGAGCTATTTGCACGTCCTCGACCCAAGTGGTTTGTGTTGCAACAAAACATTCATTCTTTTTAATATTTTTTTCAAAGTATTGAGAATATAATTTTTGTAAATTTCATACCTAACTACTCATTTGGTTTTAAAACTCGGAGTGATTTTAACGCTTATATTTGTGTCTTTTATCCACAACCTTGCTATAGAAATTTCGGCCTGATGACTGGCTGACACAAGCTAGACAGTCCGGGAATGGTTGCTCGAATCTTGCCGTGTCTAAAGGGATGCAGCCATTATCCCTTTTCATGGGAAGCCTCGAGTTTGGTCTAACTGCACAGTAACTTTTTGTTGTTAAATTTGTTTGGTTGAATGAGGGCAAGCGTTCAGAGGCGAAGCGCAAGTTTCGGCTGCTGAAGAAAACTTTGGCCACTGGCATCTGGGCAGAAAATGCTCATCAGCCTTGGATGGCAGACTATCTGAAATAAGGTACACTCCGACTACAAAATATTCTCACTAGGAATGGGCGACCTAGTGTTCTTTTACAGTCCACATATAACCATGAAAAATATATGGATATGTGGCACTGAAGCATTAGTAAATTTTGGCTTTTGTATGGCTGTGCATGATGAGGATGATGATGTCAGTGTGTAGCGCCTTGTGTTTTACCTTAGCCTACTCTACGTCGGCAAACAGAAATTTCTCTGACTGGTGAACACAACCAGAATTAGTTTTTAGAGGCAATTGACCATATGTTGTTGTAAAGAGAAGTTGATGCTTATCGAGTTATAGGTTTGACTGCTAAGGACACATATAATCAACATGCAATGGTTGCCTGAGTAAAGTCTGTATCTTTTGATAATCTAAATTACAAGGCCACCTCGACTGAATGTAATTGATCCTTCATAACCCAAAGCCATTATCACACAAACAGCTCAGCTGTTGCTTTATCCATAGGATAATACTCGAAAGTCGAGAATGCTTTAAATTAATTTTTTTGCATCCCTGATTAAATTCCTTCATATCTAAATTTGCACCATTGTCAATAGCAATAAATTTTGGTGCACATAATCGACTGAAACAGTGTTCTTCTAAGAACCACATAATCTTCTCACTTGCGGACTGCTTTAATCAAACAAATTATGAATGTGCAAGTATGTATTAAGTGTTGCGAACCAACGTCTATTGCTTTCAACGCTAAAGCAAAAAATTAACTGGTATGTATCAACATAGTGGAACTGCTGTCTGTGGCGCGCGGCTGGGCTGCTTATATTATCTTGATAGTTAATAAATTTACAAGATATTCATAGTTTAAACACTGTTTGTTGCGGAGAAATAATATATATGCAAGTTTGTATTAGGTGTTGCGAACCTAGTAACAAATTAGTTCAGTTGTGACCAGAAGGACAAACCAAAGGCAGCATGAACGGAAAGTATAATCTCATCCCCATTCGTTTCGTGCTTACTGGCGACTCATCAGTAGGAGCCGGTATTACGACCTTTAACCACTACACAGTTGGGTGAGGAATGTGGGATAATAGGACGATACAATCTACTAGACGAATGTGTGAACCTGCAATAGTGAAGCTAACATCATCTAAAGTCAACGACAATGCGACTTCAACGCTAACTAATACATATACCGAGTCTGTAAAGGAAACTAACACTATGGCTATTGTGTTAGTAATCGATACCAACATTATTGTACCGAAAATTTACATGGTACTAACACTATGGTTTCCGAGTCGGAACGTGATACCAACATGATGGATAACACACATATCTCACATTCTTGACCAAAATATATAGTGGTTAAAGGGCGTAATACCGGCTCCTATTGATGAGTCGCCAGTAAGCACGAAACAAATGTGCATGGGATTATACTTTCCGTTCATGCTGCCTTTGGTTTATATCCCTCTGGTCACAACTGAACTAATTTGTTACTAGATTCGCAACTACTCTAATACATACTTGCATATATATATATATATATATATATATATATATATATATATATATATATATATATATATATATATATTATATTTAACAGTATTTAACTGTTGTATATTGAATTGAATGATGTCATGCTTACCGCGAAATGTGATAACTGATATCGATCAAGGCCGGAGTGTATGGATTTACTGGAGTAACAGGTGTTCAGAAATTGTTGTAATTCTCAATTTCGGTGAACTTTAGCATAAATTGATATCCATCAGGTTGGTAACATGTACCGACTCGGAAACCATAGTGTTAGTACCATGTACCTTTCGGTACAATAATGTTGGTATCGGTTACTAACACAATTGCCATAGTGTTAGTATCCTTTACAGACTCGGTATATATATTATTATTGTAACACGCGGCTCCGCGTTACAACCCAACGATGATCGATTTTGACAAATACGGTGCTCTTTTAGGTCAAATAATCTAACTCGGTTCTTACACAATATTTCTCTTAACTGTGATTTTAGAAACAATCTCTGTTAGTTTCAAGCAGTTTTAATTGAGATTTCTTGAACTGCAATTTTATTTGTAATTAATAGGTTTGTTTATAGAATATACACACCCGTGCGCAATACGCATGGAACATTCGGTGGATTATAGTGTCACAGCAGATTTATTTCGCTCAGTTGGAGTATTCGCAGTTTATGCAAAGGATTTACTGTTCGCATTTAACTATGGCTATCCGAATTTTAAAGAACAATGGATTATTGTAATGACATAAGTTAAAACCATAGCAAACAGTGAACTTATTAATTTGTATTTTTGTCATTGAAGTTTTTACACGAATTTTATCCATTTATTTTCAGTGACAACTTTTAACAGTGACTATGTGCATATCATCAAGTATTTTCAATCGGTTTCATATATACATTTCAATTCAGACATTTGTGAAAGAAAAATTGCTTGTGTGTAAGATATTCAACTTTATAAACAGCGTTCATTTTGCTACCGTCTAGAGCATGGACAATTTTGTTTAACTGTGACTTGTGTGAAAGACATTCAACTTTGTAAACAGCGTTCGTTTTGCTGCCGTCTAGAACACGGACAATTTTGTTTAACTGTGACTTGTGCATAAGACATTCAACTTTGTGAACAATGTTCTGACTTTTTTCCGTCTAGAGTACGGACAATTTAGTTTGACTGTGACTGGTGCTTAAGACATTCATTTGTGTTAAAATTAAATTTTATTGCCGTCTAGAGTACGGTCAATTTAGACTACTTATGAATTCCTACGCTGTTTTATTTACAATACATTGGCTATCATTCGTATTAGTCTTCTCTCATCACCCATCGGGAAAAAGCCGGGGATTGATCATGTGCACGGATCTCCACAGCCGCTACCAATCCAATGTAGGGAGTAATTAATCTCGCAAAAGTCTCCTACAATAAAGTTTGAGTTAGCGTTGAAGTGGCATTGTCGTAGACTATATGATGTTAGCTTCACTATTGCAGGTTTACACATTCGTCTAGGAGATTGTACCGTCCTATTATCCCACATTCCTGACCAAAATATATAGTGGTTAAAGGGCGTAATACCGGCTCCTACTGATGAGTCGCCAGTAAGCACGAAACGAATGTGGATGAGATTATACTTTCCGTTCATGCTGCCTTTGGTTTATCCTTCTGGTCACAACTGAACTAATTTGTTACTAGGTTCGCAACACCTAATACAAACTTGCATATATATTATTTCTCCGCAACAAACAGTGTTTAAACTATGAATATCTTGTAAATTTATTAACTATCAAGATAATATAAGCAGCCCGGCCGCGCGCCACAGGCAGCAGTTCCACTATGTTGATACATACCAGTCAATCTTTTGCTTTAGCGTTGAAAGCAATAGACGTTGACCCTATAACTTTGCTGTGGTTTTCTATTCTGCTGAGTGGTGCATATGTTAATAGTAGCAGAAAATGCCATATACCAAGCTCGACCAACACAAACGCAAATGCAATGGCTCATTAAAGCATTTAACGCTAGAATAACCTAGTTATTCATACCATAGCATGATCAATTCTGTACGTATAAACACATTTTCAAATCATTTTACTGTTTGACCTTTCTTTTCTTACAAGTAGGATTCAAACTCCGCATGGCGGACAGCAGTTAGCCATTCTGTAGCAGAAATTATATTTCTTCACATTTTATTTTCCGTTCTTCAGAAAACTTAATAAATAATGGTACTCAAACTGCAGTAATTCTGTTAAAAGCGTCGACTTCAATAATTTCAGTACTTGTTAGACAGTGTGTATTTACTGTGTAATTCTCAAAGCTCTACTATTTTCAGATGTTCTCGTTTATTGATAATACTTTGTAATCGCAAATATAATAATGCGTTTTGATTGATAAAGAAGTCAAAATGGCCATCGATAACATAATATTTCATTTCGTGTATGGCCCATATTACTGCTTGTAATACCTATTGAGATTAAGATATAGACTTTCGGGAGACTGCGACATGCATAATTTTCCAGTTGTTCGTCTGCTTGTAATACTATTTTTATGACAACATTTGAGGTGTCAATTACAATTGACGTGTTTCCAACCAGAAAAGTAAAATTAATGGTGTTTATCACTATCTGCTCATATCAAGAAAACGCTATTTGAAAAGTTTTTGTCCAACGAACCCTTTTTTTAACGCTAATATGAAGGGAAAATGGTTGCAGAGTGACTATCACTCTCGCGAGGTATGGCATAGAGAAATTCAACATGCCAATATATCCTTACAATTATATTATAAGTGTGAGAAATAGATAATCCTTGATAGATATTTGAATATAATGGCATTCAAACATCGGCGGAAACTAAACGGCTCAAAACACGCATTTGTCTACATCTCTATACATTCTCGTCATTGAAATATTACGATGGCTGCAAAATGCCGGTCTCTATCATCTAGTGTCTTTCTCATTATGCATGACAAGTATATTTTGGAGGAGCGCCATATATTCTTTGGTTTTGTAACCGTTGTTTATCTCAGACCAAAGCTTAAAATGATAAATTATATGACTGATACATTTAGTGGAATCTGATGGCTGGAATATCGCATTGTAAAGAATTTTCACTTCATTCAACAACATACGAAACAGACGTGTCTCATTGTGCGCTCAAACGCTATATATTAACTGGAGATAAATCGGACTTTCCAGCCTAAGGTGCCATATAATAGTATTCTTGAAACAAATACTTCTCACCAATTTTCAATTTTAGTCTAAACTCAACATGGATATTTGAGCGTTTGTAATAATAAAAGACCTAGAGTAAATAATATAATTTAATAATATTATTTTTTACCACTGATCTTTAAACGCTGACATTTGCAATACAGAAACATCGGCTCTATTATCCAATTGAGTTATCCTAGGTTGATTTTCTAAAAGATTTAAAGATTTAACTAATAAAATAATCTTTACGTGTGAACATTTTCTCAGACCGTCTTTCCATGGCTGTTCATCTGATACTGAACTAATTGCATGGTGTAATACAGGTATTTTTTATAAACCCATAAACTGAACACCAGTAGGTATCAGATTCTGGACAGCACATTGATCAGCGATAGTTTTTTGGTTATAGATATTGATGCCACCTTGATATAGCTGGTCTCGTGAAGATCCATACTGGCGTATTTACCAATAAGAGATTTATTTGTCCTTTCTCCTTCTCCAAATTCTGATATCTTAATATGCTGTGAATGTGTCCATATGACCGGATGGAGACATCTACCATGAGTCTAATGTATAGAAAGTTAATAATTAACAGAAGGAATGATGCATGTGCTTGCTTTTTATATTGGATTCATCCCTGATGATGTTTACTCAGGTGAGATTGACATCATGGCTAAATTTTGTAGAACATGCGCGTTTTCTTTTAACAAAGTAAAGCACATGTAGAAGCTATATAGATTAGCCGGTGTGTAGAGAACTATTAAGAGTGCCCCGAGAAATAAAAAAACTCCAAATATCCTTGACAGGCCATCTTGACGTATATACTGTTTTGTTGGAGCATTTACATTTTGAAATATGTTGTTTAGCGCCTATAAAGACGCCAGTCACACAAACGTGTGATGGCGGTAGTTTTGTTATGTTTTTCGATGACTGGTTAAATACAATGAGATTGGTATTTAATTCAAGTTCGCAAACTTGATTTAAAGAATTGCTGCAACCACATGTGCAATCATTGGTTGTTTTACTTATTTATATATTTCATTTACCGCCGCATGACTAAAACAAATTGTTTGTGTAAAAATTATTTTTATGATATTTTAAATCATGGTTTGTTTAAATTAATTCATAAAATATATTGTTAGTTCGTGCTCAGTTGCCGTAGAGGCCCTTTGGTTACTACCATAGGAGAGCCTCTGAGGCGTTTGATATCCCATGCATGTGGAATGACCATCTAATGAAATTCATCAGCACTTTCTCTTAAGCGAAATTTCTTAAATCCTTCGTACAATTTCATTGTATCCTCGCACATATTGCTTTTATCCATTACGTTAAAATAAAATTTATCACAATAAAGTAATTACAACAAAGTGCGTAAGCTAACCGTCTTACTGTTTACTAAAGATTTCCTTTCCAGAAGTGAAAACCTTGAAAACGGAATATCCACGATTAATAACTTTATCGAATTTGAATTCATTAAACAATCATTGATTGCGCGAGTGGTGATAAAAATTATTTAAATCAAGTTTGCGAGCTTCAATTAAACAATAATTACATTGTATATAACCAGTCGCCGAACAGCACAGCAAAACTACCACCAGACGCACGCACTGACGCATTTCAACCTTCTATGATCATCATCAGAATACTAAGGCAAACTGGCTAGTGAGGATCAAACCACAATGAATATATATGGAAAGCAAAATAAAATATGCGGATCTCACCTCTAGTGGTCTCGCATACATTTTCATTGACTGTAAATGTCGGCTGCACAATTTCTATGCAGTCACGAATAGTGCATGCGACTGGCGGTAGTTTTGCTATGCTGTTCAACGACTGGTTAAATACAATGGGATTTGTGTTTACTTCAAGCTCGCTAATGTGATTTAAATAATTTGAAATCATTTTCTTGAACGATCCTAATTTGCACAAAGAAGAACGAAAACTCCTATTGACAGAAAAATATTGTGATGATAAAAATTGTTAATGTAACGACACAAAGAAATTGCCGACATATTGCGTAAGTTAAATTCAATTCGATTAACGCTGCACCAATTAGAAAAAAGGGAAACTTTCCTTTAACCAATAGTGTGCAAGTAGACATATATGGCTATTACATGGCCATTTAAGAACAGAGAATTTACCATGCAATTCAATTGTCGCGTTTGCCTTCCACTGAGCGCATCTCTGACGTGCTTTCTGCCTCCTTTCACATACGCTGATTTTTGGCCTTGCTTTACCAACATTGGTAGCATCAGTAACGCCAATCCTGTTGCTGTACAACTAGAGAGACGAGCCAATTACTGCAGAAATTCAACAAAGTAACTCAGCGAGATTCGAACGCCACAACAGAAGGAACCACATCCCTAGTCAACTTGAGCTGGTCTCAAGAGTCTAGGAGTACTTCTGTACAACATCACACTTACGGACCATCTTGGCATTTGTCAGAAAACACAAGACCGGTCCCGTTAAGGGCCACCAACAGTACTAACCCTTTATTTTATGGCACTATAACCGAGTTTGTAACGTCGTACGACATTTACTTGATGCTGGGACGTTTACAGTAAAATTCATAAGAGAAACAAGACGTCTGCTGCAAATCAACAAAGATATCACGCATGTCAGGCACAAAATACCATAGGTCACTTCCACTTCTTAATTATTTGTTTACTGCAATAACCGTTTTGACTTTGTTTACTAAATAAACAATGCTCAAAACTCTGTTGTAATTAGACAAATTAGTAAACATTGGTCTGACAAAGGTAAATAGTATTTATTTTTTTCAATTGAAATATCTTACTTCATTGAAGTTTTCTGTTAGATCGTTGCTATATCCCACGTGTCTGGCAGCAATATTACCGTCTGAACCCAGCTTGTTAACATATTTTGTAGTTTCAATTGCAATAATTTTGATCATCGAATTATTTACGGAACTATACATTTTAACGTGAGTTTGACAATTATTAGACTGACTGATCACACCGGTGCAACAGTTACGATAATATGTAAAGGTTAAATTAATTATCGGACAGAAATTTACCTCTCATATAAAAATAAATCAATTTTTATTTTTGGACATTTGATGTTATCGCTGGTTTCGTAAAACAATATTGTAATTTTTGAAAAATATTGTAAAATTTTTTGAAAGTTCTTTTGTTCATATTGTCGAAGTTTTGGACTTGTCTTGTGAAAAGAAATGAGACAGTTTTGATCTGAGTTTCTGAATTGCATGAGTGGGACACTGCATGGTAATAATAATAATAATAATAATAATAATAATAATAATAATAATAATAATAATACATTTATTTGGCATCAAAGGCCAACTGGCCCAATCATTGAAATAGCAAATCAAGGGTAGGATATGTGGAGGTGAGTGGAATTGTGACTAGCAAAGTATTTAATAGCAGGGGGAGGGGTTGGGGAGGGGAAAAGTTATCATTAACATCAAGATAGTTCAATCTGGTGAAAAATAAATATAAGCGAAGTTCCATTTGACTAGACAAGATCAATTGGAGATAGTCCGTGAAGTATCAGATCTTCAAGGTGAATGTGAGATCGAAAACGAAGATGAAGATAAAAAGATGGCGGCCCGGAGGTAGACGTCGACCGTTGGAGTCCGTTGTCGTGACGAATGAATTGATGGAGTCGGCAGGATTGAGGCGAGCGAGTCTTGCAAGGATCGCAGGCATCTGTAGAACGTGATCGAGATTAAAAGAAGACCAGGGAGAGTCGAAGTCCGAAGCGAACCGTTGGTGGATCGGTAGGGCTGTTGGGTTTCCGGTCCTCCGCTGAAACAAGAAAGAAAGAAAAGAGTTGGATGAGCAAAACGTAGTAGAGTATCCACAACGTGGATATAATGGGGTTAGGAATGGGCTGAGAGGTGGTATTAGTGAATCTAGAAGAAAAGAATAAGACAAGAGAGGTAGAGTGGAAGATGGCTGCCTGATGGATTTAACCCTACGAAGTTAGTTAAGAAGATAGCCTGGGGTGAAGTAAATGTTATGGATTGAGAAGGAACCAGTTTCGTTTCCAATCGGTCGTATCACAAAGAAATTTGTTGAAGAAGTACTGATGGGCTGCCTTTTTGAATTCGTGCTGGGGTAGGAGTTTTATGTCTGTGGGGAGAGCGTTGAAGACATTAGTGGCTTTGGAGAAGAGATAGATTTTTTTAAATATGGTGGGGGTATGGTAGGCTTGGATAGAAGAGTTACTAGAACGTGTGGCGTAGTGGTGACTTGGGTGGGCAAAGTTGGAGAGTGGTAAGGAAGTTGAGATCTTATGGATAAAAGAAATGACTCGAAGGTGACGTGTGAACCAAAGCGGAAGAAGGTTAGCTAGAAGTAGGCGTTCCCTGTAGTTTTGGCAGTTCGGGAAGACTCGCTTAAGAAATCTGGAGGATACCTGTTCAATGGTGTACGAGGAGGCGTGGGTGAGAGGACAGTAGAATTCGCTGGCGTAGGAAATGAGGGGCAGAACGTAGACCTTGAATAATGTGAGTTGGAGAGTGGGATTGTTAGTCTTAAAACAGATCAGACGGGCCCATTTGAAGAGTTTGGAAGTAGTGTGTGTAAGGTGTGGGGAGAAGTCTAGGGATTTTGAGAATTGAATGCCGAGATGTTTGGCCGAATCTATTATTTCTATGTCGAGGGGGTAGTTGGCAGCCGGGATAGAGCAGAATGGATCAGACGAGAGTCTCATTAAGCGAGTTTTGGTGGGATTTAGTTTGAGTCCGATTCCGCTGAGCTGCAAGTGGAGCGAGGATAGGAGCTCCGATATAAGGGATGAGGAAGGGTTGGAAGTTGTGGGGTTGCTGAATACGATGACCATATCATCCGCATATTTGAACAGCTTGAAAAGAGTGTCTTCAACCTGTATGTGTGCGAGTGCAAGGTTGAAGAGAATGGGACCAAGTACAGAGCCCTGGGGAACACCGGATCGGACATGGGTTGGCCTCGAGAGACTGCTGCCAACTTTTACTCTTGTATAGCGATTCCGAAGATAATAGCTGATAAGATTGAGAACATTTCCGCAAATACCGCTTCTCATTAAGGCAGATTCAATTGTTGAAAATGACAGCGAGTCAAAAGCCTTGGATATATCTAGGAAGAGGAGAGTGCACTGAAGCCATTTAGAGAAAGAAGAGTAGCAATGATCGAGAATACTAACTAAGTTGGTGGAAGATGAGCGGCCGTTCAAGAATCCATGTTGATCATCAAGGAGGTAGAAGTTTTCATGAGACTTAATGAAAGGGTAGATTAGGTTGTATAGGATCCTGTCGAAGATTTTGGCGAAAGAAGGTACGATAGTAATGGGGCGGAGATCTTTAAATGATGAGATCGAGGAAGAGCCGTTTTTGGGGATGGGAGAGATCGTCGAGCAAAGCCAGTCCGAGGGAAGATAGATGGTTTCGACACAATGATTAATAACATCTGCAAGTAGAGATAAGACGTTCCAGCCAAGCAGTGCAATCATGCTGACTGAAACACCGTATTGATCAAATTGGTGTTTAGATTTAATGTCTTTAACTGCTTGGGCGACGGAAGCCGGAGAGACGTATAACCAGCGAAGGTTCTCGGAGTCTCCGTTGTCTACCATCTCAATAGGCGGAATGGGAGAGGAAAATGAGTCGAGAAGATGAGTCAGATAGTCATTAGCGAAGCAAAAGTCGTCTGACTGAGAGAAGTTGATATATGAGGTTTTGGGCTTTTGCAACAATTGGTGTTTGATGATGGCGAACTTTGCCCGGGGGTTAGGAGCTGAGCGGATGCGTTTTTTGACGTGGAGCGCTTGTTTGTTGATAGCCTGTTTAATGAGCCCATCAATGCGTCTCAGAGCGAGGGCGCGAGCAAGTGACGATGCGCGTAGGCGAGAGTTGCGTGCGAGGTTGTCACGTGCCTTAAACAGAGCGTTCAACTTATTCGTCGAGTATACTTGTTGAATAGAGGTGGCGGAGTTATAGTGGGAGGATAGGATGTTACGGACTTCGGAGAAGCACGAGGAGAGGTTGTTTGGGAGAAAGAGGTCCCTCCAGTTAACTGTGTCACAGAGTCGGCGGAACTCGTCCCAGTTGGTGAATCGTCCGAAAGATTGGGTGTCTTCTCGAGGGGTGAAGGATAAGAGAGGTAAGAGGAAGGATACCTGACAGTGATCAAGGTTGGGGAAGATTTCTCGAGAGCGAACATCGGTCACCTCGTTATTGGAGAGAACACAATCCAGTTGGTTGTTCCCTCGGGTAAGAAAATGCACGAATTGGTGTAGCAGGTTATCCGCAAAGAGTCGAAGCAGTGGGTGACTTTCGGAAGCTAGATTATGCCAGTTAGTCGTGGGGAGGTTGAGATCACCCACAACGACGTACCGATCAGAGTGTAAAGAGAAAAGAGTGGTAAGGAGTTGGGCCCGCGAGTGTCGTCGATGAGTGAGATATTAGGGGGTCTGTAGACAACGCAGGTAGATATGCTTTGGTTAAGTATTTGTAGCTGAAACGAGAAAAATTCCAAACCTTGAGAGTTCGATGTCGACAAGCGTTTGGGCATAAGAAGGGATCGGACTTAGGCAGCTAGTCCGCCTCCGCGACCGACAGTTCTGTCGCTACGAAGGAACGTGTATCCATAGATGAGGAAAAGGTCATCACAGTGGATGGAAGGGGACAGCCAAGTCTCAACAAGAACGCATATGCCAATCTCGTTAGAGGACAGAAAGGCTCGTAGTTGATTAATTTTAGGCGTAAGTGACCTGCAGTTGATGAGGATTGCTGAGAGGGCTTTGAGAGAGGGATGGTTAGATCGGAGAGGAGAAGCGTGCGGGGGCTTTCCGCTGGCGGGTTGAGCAAGATCTAGGGCTGATGAGGGTGACAGACCGCTCGTTGACAAGGATAGAGTGGTCAGAGTCGATTTGGATTTCTGTTCTTGTCCCGCGTTTATCAGGTGGGTGAGGCAGTTGTAAGGTTTGAAAGCAAGAGGGGGGCCAGATATCTGGGTTCGAGGGGGCACTCGGAAGGTGCGTTTAGGGGGCGAGCAAGGACGGAGAAAGATCAGGAGCTGGGGCGGAACTGTCCAGGGTAGGGACGATGATGGATTCAGTAGGGGGAGATGAATTTGATGGGGCTGGGTCGAAGTTTTGCTTGGCCTTAGTAGACTTACGTTTTTTTGGTTTCTGATTCATAGCATCTGTCACAAAGGTAACTTGTCGAGGGGATGTGGACCTGGCGGACGGGTTTGGGAGAGACGATGCGTTATTAGGACGCTTAGCGCGGCGTGGTCGGCCACGACGACGTGGTAAAGCTTGAGATAGTGTGGGGGGACTGGTTGCGGAGTAAGGGCTGAAGGTGAGAGGAAGGCCTTCAAATCGGGAAGGTGTGAGTGGGGGTGGACTGGAGGAAGGTGCGTCACCAAGGAGTCCTCCGTGAACTGAACAGCTTTTCTTTGGATTGCTCCAGCCCGGAAAGGCGTGATGAGCTGGAGGAGGGGTGGTGTCCGGTGAGTGAGTTTAGGCTTTCTCTAGAGTCCTCTGTAGCAGAGTGTAGTCTCGTTTGAGTTTGACTTGTCCGGATGTTAAGATGGGCGAGTGTAATTTGAGATGACGAACCTCATCGTCAGACAGTCTTTTGTGCGAGGAGAGAATGAAGGCTCGACCCATTCTCGATGAGATCTCTTTAAGGTGGCTAAAGTTTTCCCCTATTTGACTGATGAGATCTGAGGCCAGATCGTCCTTTGAGAGTGGGGAGCGCGGAGACCAAAGAAAGAGGTTTCGCTTGTTGTGGTTTTGCAGGGCAACCTCCCTGGCTACCCCATTCAGAAACGCATCTGCTTGTCGCAACAAATGGGGCTGAACGGAGGAGACTGAAAGGTTGCCAGTCAGTGCTCCAAGTAATCCTGTGATATCCGCCATAAGAAATATTGGAGATAATCTTTTTGGTGAGGAACTGGGAGATGGGGGCTGGCGACGAAAGTTAGTTCATGATGGAGTTAGATAGAAGAGTAGAATTAATATTGATTACGGTAAAAGAGAGGAAAAGAAAGAGTATTGATGAGCGAAAAAGAATAGGTATTAAAATGTAGAAATAAACGGAAAAATCGGGTGGGCTAGAAATAGATCCTTGATAACTGTAGGTAGATTCCTGGAGTATC
This sequence comes from Eudiplozoon nipponicum, assembly GCA_029291075.1. Lineage (NCBI taxonomy): Eukaryota > Metazoa > Platyhelminthes > Monogenea > Mazocraeidea > Diplozoidae > Eudiplozoon > Eudiplozoon nipponicum. The sequence continues at coordinate 65,087 of JAQBSW010001330.1, read as the reverse complement.
CTGGAGAAGAAATCAGACAAGAAATCCCGAGAATCTGAAAAATAAAACAAAATAAAACCCGATATCCTTCGAAAGTAGAGAAAAATGTTGAAAACCACAAGCACGCTCTCTCCGGTCGTTGCGTTCCACCCGACAATATTCAAAATAATATAAGTGTAAAGCTCATTGGCCACTACGTAATGAGGGCCCCGTTGATGTCGTATTCTTATTCGCAATATTACTGGAATGATAACTAAATTTAGAACAAATAAATTCTTCACTCTTTTGAGCACCTTCCCTCAGGCGAACTTTCCTCAGTCCTTCGGGCAAATGTTCTTTCTCTTCACACCATCATGTTTTCCATTTTAATCAAATTAAGATAAATTATAAACTATTTATAATAACTTAGTGCGGATGCTCATCTTTTCACTGTTTGATTAGTGTACTTTTACGAAAGTGAATATATTAAAACAGATAAACAAATCGGTTTATCTGTTGACAGACTTGAGATCCTTTCCGATGTAACAAATAAAAATAATTATGTGTCCAATTTAAAAATTTATTGACATTATATTTCACATGAATTTTTTTTAAATACATAAATAATAATAATAATAATAATAATACATTTATTTGGCATCAAAGGCCAACTGGCCCAATCATTGAAATAGCAAATCAAGGGTAGGATATGTGGAGGTGAGTGGAATTGTGACTAGCAAAGTATTTAATAGCAGGGGAGGGGTTGGGGAGGGGAAAAGTTATCATTAACATCAAGATAGTTCAATCTGGTGAAAAATAAATATAAACGAAGTTCCATTTGACTAGACAAGATCAATTGGAGATAGTCCGTGAAGTATCAGATCTTCAAGGTGAATGTGAGATCGAAAACAAAGATGAAGATGAAAAGTTGGCGGCCCGGAGGTAGACGTCGACCGATGGAGTCCATTGTCGTGACGATTGAATTGATGGAGCAAAGCATGGACATGGATGGAGTCAGCAGGATTGAGGCGAGCGAGTCTTGCAGGGATCGCAGGCATCCGTAGAACGTGATTGTGATTAAAAGAAGACCAGGGAGAGTCGAAGTCCGAAGCGAACCGTTGGTGGATCGGTAGGGCTGTTGGGTTTCCGGTCCTCCGCTGAAACAAGAAAGAAAAGAGTTGGTTGAGCAAAACGTAGTAGAGTATCCACAACGTGGATATAATGGGGTTAAAAATGGGCTGAGAGGTGGTATTAGTGTATCTAGAAGAAAAGAATAAGACAAGAGAGGTAAAGTGGAAGATTAGATGGCTGCCTGAGGGATATAACCCTACGAATTTAGTAAAGAGGATAGCCTGGGGTGAAGTAAATGTTATGGATTGAGAAGAAACCAGTTTCGTTTCCAATCGGTCGTATCACAAAGAAGTTTGTTGAAGAAGTACTGATGGGCTGCCTTTTTGAATTCGTGCTGGGGTAGGAGCTTTATGTCTATGGTAAGAGCGTTGAAGACATTAATGGCTTTGGAGAAGAGATAGATTTTTTTAAATATGGTGGGGGTATGGTAGGCTTGGATAGAATAGTTACTAGAACGTGTGGCATAGTGGTGACTGGGGTGGGCAAAATTGGAGAGTGGTAAGCAGGTTGTGATCTTCTGGATAAAGGAAATGACGCGAAGATGACGGGTGAACCAAAGCGGAAGAAGGTTTGCCAGAAGAAGGCGTTCCCTATAGTTTTGGCATTTCGGGAAGACTCGTTTTAGAAATCTGGAGGATATCTGTTCAATAGTATAGGAGGAGGCGAGGGTTAGAGGACAGTAGAATTTGCTGGCGTAGGAAATGAGGGGCAGAACGTAGACCTTGAATAATGTGAGTTGGAGAGTGGGATTGGTAGTCTTAAAACAGATCAGACGGGCCCATTTGAAGAGTTTGGAGGTAGTGTGAGTAAGGTGTAGGGAGAAGTCTAGGGATTTTGAGAAGTGAATGCCAAGATGTTTGGCCGAATCTATCATTTCTATATCAAGGGGGCAGTTGGCAACCGGGATAGAGCAGAATGGATCAGAGGAGAGTTTCATTATGCGAGTTTTGGTGGGATTCAGTTTGAGGCCGATTCTGCTGAGCTGCGAGTGGAGCGAGGATAGGAGCTCCGATATAAGGGATAAGGAGTTGGATGTTCTGGAGTTGCTAAATACGATAACCATGTCATCCGCATATTTGAACAGTTTGAAAAGGTTGTCATCAACCTGTATGTGCGCGAGCATAAGGTTGAAGAGAATGGGACCAAGTACGGAGCCCTGGGGAACACCGGATCTGATATGGGCTGGCCCCGAGTGACTACTGCCAGCTTTTACTGTCGCATATCGGTTTCGGAGATAGTAACTAATAAGATTGAGTACGTTGCCGCAGATACCGCTTCTCAGTAAGGCGGATTCGATTGCTGAAAATGATAGCGAGTCAAAAGCCTTGGAAATATCCAGGAATAGGAGGGTGCACCAGTCTACGTTTCCAATCCAACCTTTTTCCAGTCACTACCTCCATCGAGGAGATAGAAGTTTACATGAGACTTAATGGAGGGGTAGATTAGGTTGTATAAGATCCTGTCGAAGATTTTGGTGAAAGAAGGGACGATAGTAATGGGGCGGAGATCTTTAAATGATGAGATCGAAGAAGTGCCATTTTTAGGGATAGGAGAGATCGTCGAATTGAGCCAGTCCGGGGGAAGATAGGTGGTTTCGAGACAATGATTAATAACATCTGCAATCAGAGAGAAGACGTTCCAGCCTAGAAGGGCAATCATACTGACCGAGACTCCATATTGATCAAATTGGTGTTTAGATTTAATTTTTTTAATTGCCTGAGCGACGGAAGCCGGAGAGACATGGCACCAGCGTAGGTTCTCGGTGTCTTCGTTGTCTAACATCTCAACAGGTGGAGTGGGAGTGGAAAAGGAGTCGAGAAGGTGAGTCAGATAATCATTGACGAAGCAGGGGTCGCCTGACTGAGAGAAGTTGATAAACGAGGTTTTAGGCTTTTGCAGATATGGCTGCAACAGAACTAAGCAGGGGCGTCACAACTCAACACACGAAACCTTAAAATGTGATTTAATAATCAATTTAATAACATAATAATAAATTTTTGTTTGGTAACAATGGCCATCTGGCCCATCAATTGAAATGAGCAAAATACAAGTCAAAAGTAGGGTTATTTATGCTTGAATGAAATAGTAAATAGCTATTTGTTTATTGATAATGATAACGGAGGGAATGTTAGAAGTTGAGAAATGAAAGTGCTTGCAGCAAATTTATGCCAATTCTTCCCGAGGTAAAATAAATTTCAATTGATTAGGTTAAAATTGACAATTCCCTGTGTGGGATTTGTTGCATTCAGTTGCGCGAATATAAGGTTTCGTTGGAGGATGAGGAAGAAAAAGCACCAGACAGCATCAGACAAATATCTTCTTCATCCGTTAAGTATCTGAAACTGAATGTAGGGGTTTAGTAGAGCATTAGGGCAAATCAAAAAGCAATTGTAAGCAGTCTATGGTAAATAAAGGGATTACCATTTGTGATGTTTAGAGTCTCAAGTAAGGCGCCAAATGTGGAGATAGAGCAAAAATAAACTTAACTTTCCGAAACTTTTGGAGAAACTAGGAATAAAGATATCGTTTAAAAGTTATTGCCGATGGAGAGGGAACAAGCTGCGCTTAGAGTCTGTGTCCTCGCTTAAGATTTTGTTAAAGAAGTTCCGGTTAACCGCCTCATTAAACTAATTCTTCGATAAGTATTTAGTTTCTGTAAGTATGGTGTTAAACATACTTGTGGCTTTGAAAAAGGGAAAGATATTGTTCAATATCTTGGGAGTAAGGTTGGATTGAATTGAAGAGTTGCAATTTCGCATGACGTAGGGATGATTAGGATGAGCAAAATTCGACAGCAAGAGGCACGTTGAGACATTATGTACTAAAAAGATAACTTGTAATTATCGACTGAACCTTATAGGGAGGCGATATGCAAGAGCTGGTGCTCACTATAGTTCAGATCATGCGGAATACACGCTTCAGAAATCGAGAAGCGATCTAAACAATGGAATAGGATTTAGCTAAGGTACGAGGAAAATATAATTCGCTGGCAAATGTAGGCTTTCTTAAAAGTGAGTTTTAGAGGATTTTTGTGTCTTGATGCAGATAAAACGGGTCCATTTGAAGAGTTTTGACGTAACTTGATTAAGATGTAGGGAGGAGTCTAATTATTTAGAAAAATTGATGCCTAGGTGCTTGAATGAGTCAATCATTTCAATATCAAGAGAACAGTTTGTGTTTGGGAAAGATAAAATGGAATCAGAGACGAGTTTCTTCAAGCAAGTCTTGTGTGGATTGAGTTTATGATGGATTACGCTAATGGGAGAGTGCAACAAAGTTAGTATCTGTGTCATTGAAGATGGGGAATGTCTGGGCGAGGCTGGATTGCTGAATACTATTACCATATCAACGGCATAGTTAAACAGCTTGAACCGGTTGTCCGCATTCTGCACCTGTGCAAGTGCTAGGTTGGAAAGTACTTGGCCAAGTATTGAACCCTAAGAGACTTTAGATCGGAATAAAAATTTCAGAATTTTACTGTCATGTACCGGTTTCGGAAATAGAAATGAATAAGTTTAAGAATGCTGCCGCATATAGCATTACTCAATAAGTTGGATTCAATAAGCGAGAACTATACTGAATCGAGAGCCTTGGAGATATCCAAAAAGACGACTGCGCATTCATGACTAATATAAATGGAGGAATAACAGTGGTTAAGGATACTGGCTAAATTGGTCGAAGTGGAGCATTCATTTAGGAGGCCATGTTGATTACCTGATCTGTGTTTTGACTAACGCAGCTTTCATTGTTCTAGTAGTTTTCTTTTTCTGAGATATTTCGGTTGAACTTATTGATAGCCTTCATAAGTCAGCTTTTTAATCACAAGTTTAGCCAATGAAACTAATGAAGATATTAGAAAATGCAGCAAAGATAGATATTTGGCGTTAAGCCATTTTTTGGAAAGGAAAGATCATCGAGTTAAGCTATTCCGGAAGACATCTGTCGACAACTTAAGCAATCAGAATGAAGTGATTCCAACCGTGGAGAGAAATCATGCCAACATAGAAAATACATTTATAAAATTGTTGTTTAAATGTAGTGTTTTTGATTGCTTAGATGACTGTGACCAGTAAAACGTGGAGCCAGGGCAGACTCTCGTTGTCCCTTTATCGAATATCTCAGTAGATGGAGTAGAAATAAGGTGCTTAACTTGTTCGTCGTGTGTATGAACTGAATAGAGGTGGCAGATGCTAAGTGGGAGGATTGGACATAATGTACTTGGGAAAAGCACGAAAAATGTTGTCTCGGATGATCTCTTTTCTCCAGACAATAGTATCACAGATTTGATTAAACTCTTCTCAATTAGTGAATCGCCTCGATCTTTGTATAATTTCTCTTGGGGTAGAAGACATGGTAGATATAATAAAGGGTATATGACAATGGTTAAGATTAGGAAAAATATTTTACGTCGGTCATATCTTTGTTAAATAGGACGCAGTAAGGTTGATTGTTTTCTCGGATATAAAAATACACAAATCGATTCTGCAAGTTGTCAACATAAGGCCAAAGCACCGGGCGGTTTTTTGATTTTATATTTTGTCAGTTAGCAAGAGAAAGGTTAAAGTCTTCCACAACTTTGTATTGATTAGACGGCTGAGATAAAAATGTAGACAAAGATGGGTCCCACGAGTGTCGTTCATTATTGAGAGATTCAGAGGCCGATAGACAACGCAGACAGATAAGCATTGATTTAGAATCACTAAATGAATAGCTAAGAACTCCAGTCCTAGTGAGTTAGAAGTAGTCAACTGCCAACAGCTATCGCTTCAAAGAAAGGAATATTCATTGGTGACAAAAAATATCATTACAATGCATGTTAGGAAACAGCCACGTTTCGACAAGAAAGCACACATTCAGCTCGTTTGAAGATAGAAATAACTGCAGCTGATTGATTTTGGTGTGAGTGACCGGCAGTTAATAAGGATTGCCTAGAGAAATCCCAGAGAAAGATTATTGGACCGGGGAGGAAAAGCACGTAGGAGTCTTATAGCGGCGGTCGAAATGCGAGCGTGGGATAATAAGAATAATTGTATGCTTGTTAATGAGAATTGAATGGCCGTCATCAATTTGGATGTTTTCAGTCAAGCTTTTCTCAGGCGGCTGTAGGATTGATGTAGCGTCACATGAGAGAGAATGATTAAAATTCGCGACAAGACATGTTCAGGTGCTTTCAATATCCTCGAGGTGTTCGTAAGGTTGGGAACAGGGGATACTGCAAGTGATACTTAAGTGGATCGTTCAACCACGTGACGCACAATTAGACATAGCAAATTCAGAGGGAATCGTGTTTGCTTTTGCAGGCGACGGCTTCTGGACCAACGTACTGGTCATGATGTTGGCTGAAGGTAGGGACTTCATACCAGCACTGAAAAATGGAAAAGGAGGCTCGTTGGCGGACATTGTTACGCGTTGTGGACAGCCGCGAAGTCGCGATGGCGCTTGAGATGGTTAAGTGTAGTTTGGGGACACACCATGCGTGCTATCTGTTAGTGAGAACTCTTCAAAGAAAGAGGAGCTCAGCACGATATCGGCGAGAGTTGGAGCGTTAATAAAAATGCTTCCATTTAAAGAGAGGTGTTCCTTGGAATTACTCCACCCAGGTTAAACGGCTATTATTTCGGACAGTGTCGATGTCACTGGCTGAGAGCTTTGGGCTTGCTCAATAATTCGTTGTAGCATTGTGCTGTTACGCTTTAATATACTTTTCTCGGCCGATATCAAGGAAGCTCAAGATTTATGTGATTAAAGCTCATCGTTAGAGTGTCTTCTGTGAGAGGATAGCACAAAAGCAGGACAGAGATATCTTTCAGAAGATAAAAGTTTTCTCCCAGTTGCTCAGTCATTTTAGAGGACAGTTCGTCTTTCCAAAGTTGGGAGGGATGGAACCAAATAAATAGATTGTGTTTACTGGGATTGCGGAAATTAATTTCTCTCGCAAACCATTGAGAAAGCTATCGGTCTGGCGCAACAGGTGTGATTGCAAAAGGGGAATAGTAAGGTTCCAAATAGGACCCTAAGCAAACCTGTGACATCTGCCATTTGTTCTTGGAGTTCAGCAAGACTGGATAGTAGCTTTTATATTACATTTGTGGCAGCATCTGGTTCATAGCAATAGAATGTGTTTAAAATTCTAAAATATTCACAAGTCAAACGGTCTTTGCGGTACAAAATTTATGAAAATTTAGGTACAAAATAAATCCACAAAATATAAATTCCAAATAAAAGAATTTTCAAGGCGGTGAGATCAGACGAGAAAACTATAAAATGGAAAAAAATGTTAACAAACACAAACTGTAGACTTCTATAATCCAAACAAAGACAAATCAAAAATATATTACAATATTTTTAAAAAAACAAATTTTTTTGCTACAAGCGGTTAATTCAAACGTCAATATATAAAATAAATAGTTAAATTTTATATAAAATATATTATCCTCCACATCAGGAGTGACAAAATGGAATTCATAATAATTGGAAGTTTAGTTTTTATCCTAGTTTCTACTAACTTTATTTATTTACATGAGGCATTGCAACAAAACTGCCAATAGCAATTTACCTAATTATATTGTACCAATCTCTGAGTAATAGTTATTGCAGAACAATACCTAGTCACTGTCTCATCCTCCTTTACATAATCTTAAATATGCTTTGTGTCCTAATAATTTCAATTCCAGAGAAATGTAATCTTTGTTGCCAAATAAAATGTATTAATAACAATAAATTATTTATTTGACAAACATCGCCACATAGCCCGATGATAAAAAAGACCAAGTTACAATTCAAAAGTAGGGATATGTATTGTGTGTTTTACTTTTGATCAAATGTAGCTAATAACTTATTAGGTAGTTTGAACTCCTCTGTTCCTTGAACAAATATAGTGTGTAAAAATTTAGTTTAATAATTATTTAATATTCTTTGCCTATATTTTTGCTATCCATATTTTTTCTTTGTTTGTAATGGGTTTAAATGCTCCTGCTCACTTTCTAACGAGTAAATCATTGATATCAGGTAATATAAAGAATTTCAATTCGTTACCTTATGAAAACCACATAGACGTCAGATTTGCACACACAAGACCACGATTGTAGTCGCTATTTTAAGAGAAATCAAATTCCACACCGTTCTTAGTGCCCTCCCTTTGGCTAAATTTCCAAAGGCTCCCTTTCAGGTGCTTTGTATTTTTAACATATTTTCTATTCATTTCCGCAAAAAAAAGATATTGTAAAATAACCTATTAAATCAGGATTTGTAATATCTCGCCGTCTCACTGGTTGCTGTTGTGCACATTGACGAATGTGAAAACCTTAGAATAGAGAACAAATATCAAAAATAACTAAAGACCAAATTGAGATCCTTCTCAAGTATGGAAAAAATATATGTAAGAAAAAAAACCAAATTTTATTAACCAGTGTACAAAGAGCAGGTAATTGATAGTGCAGTGCATCCACGTCACATGAGCGAGACCGTAAACCATCTTGAAAATCCAAAGGTTATTTATAAAGTAAACAAGGGAAACCTGGAATCATTCTTATGTGTAATCATGAAAATTACAGAAAAAAATTTACAATTTATTATAACATAAACTTTGTATAAGAAACAAGCGGAAACTTTAAATGTCTAAGGATAAAATAGTAATTAATTTTTATATGAGGAGATGTTATCACCCACATACACCCTCATGCTTTAGGCTAACTGACAACTATTCCTCAACGTGTTTCCCCATGTAGGACTTGTACTTCACTACGCTTCAGTTCTACATTTTTTGGTCCCACATTCCCTATCTCCCCCTCCCCCCGGTAAATTTGAGTCCGTTTTTATTTCCATCTCGCTTTTGCTCAATTTCTGTTTATTTCACCACATATTTGAGTCAGATCTTGCCTCAGAATCCTTGTACCCTGATTGGTACTTTTGCTTACTCTTATGCTCCAATCAAGGAAAGTGTGGAACGCAGCTATGCAGGGCTACGCACTCCTCTGTGCAATTCATCTCTATGAATGCGTTCATTTATTTGATTGACTTTGAATAGATCAGTTTAAAGCGGAATCTGGCAGCATCTCCTGTTTCCATTGGTTATGTACACATGCGAAGCCAACCTAAAATATGATGTCACATTGTATTTTTACCTCACGCTTCTATTCTTGATTGGAGCTTAGCAACTTATTTTGTCCATGAGAGTGCCTAAAAACCAATCAACTTGGCTCAAGGTCTTACAATTTAGTGTTTCTATACGATGGTATACACTTAACCTCAATGACTCTCCATATACAAGCTCTTAATTAGTTACGCCTTATATCTGTTTCACATTGCCAGAAAAATTACAGGGAAATCGTGTGCCAACTATATCCTCCAGCGCATCGTAATGCAGCCTTTAGTTTTCTTTGCAGAATTTCAACTATATTATTAGCTCTGGAATGGTATGCACTTGTGGGTTACACTTCAATCTCCATTGAATTCAACAGACGAAGAGTTCGGACATAATTTGATTACCCGATCACTACTGACCTTTACCACTACAACATACCGTGGCACTAAATTATGCAGGAACATACGTAGAACTACATGGGTTGTCATATTCTTTCATATCACAACTTTAAACTGTCGACTGAAACGGTTAACCATCGTAAGGCGGTATCTCTGACCAGAAATCTCGATTATTTCTACAATGTCGATGAGCATGTACATGAAAAGACACGCCGGTATCCCGATTATTTTTATTTCTGTTTTGGTATAATGCCAAACTTTACAGGCTTGACAACGGACTCAGGCTCTCATCCAAGCCCGTGTGTCTTTCGACATATTTGGCTATATGTATCTTTCAGTAACCAACCTGGTAGTAGCCTTAATGAATGGATGACCCAATTCATGCAGCTGTCGATTTACTTCGCATCGTAATTCAAACGATACAAACGGTCTTGTTGGGCTCCTGGAGAATGCAGACAGTTATCAACAAAACTGATATGGAATCAACAGTCTGCGTTTCAGCCAATTACTGGGTAACATCGGTAATATATACAAATAAGATGTCAAGTAGCTCCAGCCAGATCGAAATTATGTCCGTCTCATTCGGCCTGCTGAGAACGTCCATCGCAATATTTTCATTTCCCGATATGTGAGAGATGGTAAAGTCTAACTCTGATAGTCGGGATATTTATGAATTCATCCGTCGAGAATAATTAAGCCTATTCGTCTTATCTAGGTTACTTTTCAAAAGCTTATGAACAGTCAAAACTGTGAATATATTTCTGTTCATGTGGTGCTCAAATTCGAGCACTCTAACATAAGCCGCAAATAACTCGTTTCCAAAAGTTTCATAACGTTTCTGACTATTCTCCAGTTACTTACTGTAAAACCTTTTTGATCTTACTATACGATTATGTCTCTGAGGTAGCTCTGAACTTATGGTTACCTAGGAAGCATCCGTGACCAGCTCAAACAACTTAGTCTAGTACACCGGTACTGATATGCTTATCTCTCCTAGCCTTGGACTTCCTCCATGACCAAATGCTCTCAATCGTACTCCATTTACGCACCAAATGTCGAGTTAACGATTAAAAAATTCAAACTAATTTTAATATATGTTAAATACTGTTTGTTGCAGAGAACTAATATACATATATGCAAGTATGTATTAGGTGTTGCGAACCTAGTAAAAAATTAGTTCAGTTGTGACCAGAAGGATAAACCATAGACAGAAGATTATACTTTCCGTTCATGCTGTCTTTTGTTTATCCTTCTGGTCACAACTGAACTAATTTGTTATTAGGTTCGCAACACCTAATTCTAATATAAATCAGCAATAACAAATGATCATCTCTAAGAACCTACGCAGTTGGTGAAAGTTTCGGGGCTCCGTCATATCATTCATTGCTTGTAACTTAACATCCAATGAGTTAATTCCATCCTTGGAAATAGAATGTCCAGGAAACTTCATTTTTGAGCATCCGATATGGCTCTTCTCTGGTTTTATCCCCAACTTATAGTGTTCCAGCTTAGATAACTCAGTCAAAATACTCCAGGTATTCATCCCGAGATCAATTACATATGACTATGTCTTCTATGTACACTCAAGAAAATGAACAGACTTGAACAACCTTCTTCACTAGACCCTGATATGGCATGCATTCTTCAATAATAATTGCGCCCCTAAAATTTGTACGATCCATCTTAAGAAAATCGCACGTCAGTGAGTGGTGTATACGTCGCCTCTACAGGTACTTCATAGTATGCTTTCTACAGGTCTAAATTAGTGTAAACCTCATACCCCATTATAGCCCGGAGCAAATTACTCTAGTTTGGTAGAGAATACAAATAACTTTTTTTGCCGAATTCAATAGTCTTTAGATACAACAAAACCTCCATTATCCGGATTTATGTTCGGAAACTATCACTATTGGTGATGCAAATTTTAAATTTAAACGTCTACAATATCATTTCTTCCTCAATCGCTTAAATTCTTCAACAGCGGTTTATTGATTATGCTGCGGTACTAGCTGAACCTTGAGTGTACAAGTTCGTTGCCATCAATCCGAACTGTTGCTCTATTTCTGTCCTCAACCCACTGGGCTTACTACTGAATGATTGAAACAATGCCAAGTATTTCTTGACTATTTCTGCTGTCTTCGGCAACGACGGGTCGGTGTAGACACTAACCTAATCACTGAAGTCGCGGTTCCATTATGCTTCAATACCTCCGTGTCTTCTCCAATAGTTCGGGTATTTGAATTTAAATCCAAGTTGAAAGGAATTACACACTTTATCCAAAGGGTATTATTTCTCACGTCATTGACAAGAAAGTACTGTCCCCAATGTCACTGCCAATTCCTAGGTGCCATTTACTAAAACTGGACTTCCGTTAGTGGTCCGAAGTTAACAAGCGAATGTTGGGCAATCTATTTTCACCACATTGGATTTTACTATACTCACATCGACACCCTTGTTTTTAAGAATTGTAGTCCACATAGTTTGTCAGGAATTACGAACTTATTACTGTTATAACCAGCAACTTCCTGGAGATCCCCGTTTAAACAGAATCGCACAGTCTTCCTGAGTTTACTTATATTCCTAACTACCGTTGAAGCTTCAGAGCCTGACTTCGACGATTTCAATAAACCTCTAATATAAACTATTTGCAAACCTCCCCTAAGGCTCCTACTGGATGGAGAGTTCTATATTTTCTCTGGAGAGCTTTCCCTTTTATAGCGAACGAGAGGCGCATTCCATCCGGACCCATCTATTCGCGAAAAGGAAACTTTTACTTTGGCATTTTCCGAGATGGCCATAATTGCTATATAAATTACACCACTCTCGCGGTCTCTCAACATCAACACGCAGTTCATTGATCTTTCGCTTAGAATTGACACGTTTCTTACAAGATTAGTACCCTCCCCTGGTTTTGCTTCTGACTATGTGTTTGACCTCGAACACCTCCCGTCGTAGGCCACTAAGCTCATTCTGTTAAGTCAAAAGTATTTTTGAGATAAATCGGACTGCAGTAACGCTACGCATCCGTGTTTCCTCTTGACAGTACATCATATATGATCATTTGAGCCTCATTATCCACTCTCTTTCTGATGTTTCAAACACATCCACGTGGCTTTCAATTTAGCTGGTACTTCAGCCACAAATTTACTGTTAAATACTTCTGGTGAGATATGAAGCCCAAAAGCAATCTTATAAAACCGTACAAATTCACCTTACATTTTTCTGGCAACGCCCACCAGGCCGAGACGATAATACCGTTTGGGTCTGTAATACTATATAATTTAAAAAAAAAAGAATTTTGCGTCTATCAAATCTTTTGTGACTGGCGTAATCACCATCTTTTGTGGAGGCTCTCAACCCACTATCAAATAGGAGCCCTATAGACGCCAGATTTGCATACACAAGAACACTAGGATAATTGTTAAATTTAAAGCAATGAAATTAGTCATTTTTCTATATGTCCTTCCTTAGGTCAGGAGCTTTGTGTTCTCACATTTATATTTTTTTATCCATTCTTTCGGGAAAAGATATTTTTGAATACTTTATTAAATCAATCACACTGCTTGCCGTTGTGTATCTTGACGAAAGTGAAAACATTAAAATTGAGAACCCTGTCCGCGGCAATTTCTGGCCAGTACGTGATCAATTCCAAATAAGGACAAAACCGGTCTACTGGATGAATTTCCTTTTCCCACTATACAATTCTTAGTTTATACTGACAAACGTATGTACGTAATGGGTCGGGTGTTTACTTCAAGATCGCAACTTCGATTATAATAATTGTTATCATAGTCCGTACAACCAATGTTCGTTTAATTATAATGCATTCTAGTTTCATTGCGAAATAACTTACTGTCACAGAGTTTATTTGCCTGATTTTCCTAGATGTTATATAATTATAAACATTTGATTTTTGGTAAACATAAATGATGATATTAAGTATGAGGAAATTGAAGTGGCAAAAGATGACCATTGAGTAGTTGGTTTAGAGAGTTCAACTGACAAATTGTGGATGTCAAACCACTATGGAACATCCGAAAGACACTTGACCTAAAGAATAATCTTATAACCAGGTGAAAGTGAATCTGGCGTCTCTCATGAAAGTTCTTAAAAATATGGCTACTACACCAGAGATCAGTTTCAGGAGAGATAAACAAAGTTTAACGGCCACGCGAGGGATACGATAAGTGAAGGTTTACAAAATTTAACGACCACGCCAATCTCATGACCATTGGAACATGCATCAATCAGGGACCCCATAGGCTAGTGGAGCAAAAAAATTAAAAAGTTCTTCAGGTATTACTAGACAAGATCTGCGGAGTCTTCTGCTCATTTGTCAGTTTTGAGCAAAAAATGAAGAATAAGTGAAGTGCAAGTCACGATCTCGGAGTCTAAATATGGGACACGCACTGTGGTGAGAACAGGAGTGCCAACGGGAGTTGTTAATTAAATTTTATCAGAAATCTCAATTGTTTAAGGAAAAGCGTCTAAAATATGCGTAATCTCCTCTCGTTGGGCTTTGTAGCGTTAAGATTGTGTTGTTCAGATTTTTGTCTATACTATATTTGATATATCTACCTCTTCCGGTTCTTTCAACGCTTTCGTTCACGAAACCGCAACATGCGAGTCTCATGCATCCTCGGAATTTCAGTCGTTAACCTGATCTTGCTTCTCTGTTCCTTCGTCTACTCAGGTAAATTATGGCCGGCAACGGTCCAAAGGTGTTAAATTTCGTTAACTTCTTCTTAGTAGTCCCCCTTATCTTAAGTGGTCCCTTGTAAAACGAAGTCAGAAAATTCTTCCCAATCTCCTTCTATACATACAACCCTCAGACTTTAACCGTTCAATCCGAGTTTAAGCTAGGCGATACGTTGTATTACTATGAGCGCGTAAAAATAAGTCTAAATGCACTCTATGCTCAATTCGCATTTCCATCAACACTACATTATTATTATTATTGCGTACCCGACATACTCCATCCGTATATTTCAATGCAGCCTTATCTTTACATATTCGTTGAAATTACCCTAAAGAAAACTGCGCTTTCCTCTATGCTAATGGTTGAGCTCTATGCGGAAATTTTACGGTTTCCGACTACATTATGTTAGTTCCTTGCCATTGTCTGCACACCATTGCGCCCTATACTGTATTGGTCAAACACCACGTAGTGTTTCTCAATTTCTTCGGTTAAACAGTTAGTCACATGTTATTTGGGTAAGCGAATTGAACTCATGATATCAGCGCCAGTTCTTGTTCTGTACGTTACCCGACACTGATTCACATACCTTTAGTTTTGGTATTAAAGTCAAACTTATTTATGACTTTACAATATTAACAAGAAAGTTAAACTTGATGGAATAATTTTGCTCTACAGTCACCAAAAGTTTCTTAATTCACCGGAACAGGAGTGTAAATTATTACTGTGTTCCTGAAAAAAACCATCCTTTATTTGTTGCTCTCGTGATTTTTTAGTAGATTGTTTTCGTCATGGAACTTGGTTAGTTATAGCAGGGAAGGTTAGTTCATTTTCTCAGTCAATAATAGAATAAAACTGGAGTCAATGCACCTTGGCTTATTCTTACCTTTCAGAAGTGCAGATACATCAGTTAGCAACTTGGAAATAGTATTTCTTGTATTGAGAAAGATGACAAACTCCTTAATCGAAGAGAGTTTAGCGTAGTGTAGTGTCAAGCTATTAGTAAAAAAATTACAGTTTTAACGATATTAAGTTGAATTAATAGTTTGTGTTTCAGCAACAGCTTTTAAATATGAAATTTCAATTTTGTAACAGGTGTTGTACATCTAATTGTCCGACATTCCTCATTTAAGTATTTAAAGAGTATAGAGTATAATACCGGCTACTACTGATGAATCGTCGGTAAGCACGAAACGAATGTGCACATGAGATTATAACTTCCGTTCATGCTGATTCTACTTTATCCTTCTGGTCATATTTGAACTAATGTGATAATAGGTGTGCAACACCAAATAAACAATTGCATATATGTTAGCTCTCCGCAATAAACAGTATCTAACTTGTAAACATGCTTAAGCGGTACCACGGAGAGGAAAAGGCAAATTTCAGTTGTGTGAACAGGTGTGTACACATACAGTTTATAAATGTTATTTTTGTTCATGTAGACATATCTTTTTTATTTGCGGAGAAATCCTTTTTGATTAAGCTCGATGGCAAGGTGGACAACCCTTCCGAAATAAATGAATAATTTTTTTCCAAACAATTGTTTTTCAATTCAAAAATTGTCAAAGATGTGCGTATTACTAAAACTGAAAGTTTTAAAACTTTGTCACCGCAGCCGAATTAATAAAATAAATATGTGAATGCGAAAAAAGTTATTGGTGAACGTGTTGGCATTTACACGCAATTTAATTTCACTAATGTTGCCGAATGAACAAATGAATGAAATATTTTTTTAGCTAATTTATTTCTTCAGCCTTATTTAATACAGGCATTGCTGTTCTAAATATGCAATAGAATTAGCCAAATGTTTCAGTTGGAAATGAACACTTTTTGGAATGGTTGCGCAGTGCGAGCGTCAAATATTGAATCTCCGCGATTTGCGTTTGCGGGTTGTCGCTTTGAAAAATCAGTTTTACAAAGATCCGATTGATGCCCATTTCCAAGTACGGAATCGAGTTTGCCTTCTTATTGACTGGGTGAGGATTTGTCCCTTTCTTCCGAAGGCTTCAACATCGTTCATAATAACCACGGGAAGTGAGGTGTGATCTAATCTTGGCTGACTGGCGCAGTGGATAAAGTCACAGATTCTGAAGAAATTATGCCTCGGTGCGAGTTGTTTTGCGGTGAATTTCTAAGCTATACTTGAAGAGTTCAAAATAAGGACGAATACGGTCTAGTGAATGAATTATTAATTCTCCTCGATTTTCCTTGGCGGGTTGTTGCTTTGTACTATCAGTTTCGCAAAGATCCGATTGATCCACAAGCAGTTCTTTAAATCTGCTATTATGATTAGAGTCCTGATGATGATTCGAGAAAATACAAATCGAAATGTCGCCAGTCAACGAAGATTTCCACTGGTTAATATGAACGATGTTGAAGCCTTCGGACGAAAGGAACGATCCCAGCCAATAAGAAGACAAACTCGAAGCGTACTTGGAAATGGAGATCAATCGATCTTTGCGAAACTGATAATGCAAAGCGACAACCCGTGAATGCAAATCGTGGAGACTCAAAATTTCAAATTTGTTATACATTTCGCGTTTCATTAGACCTTTTGAATAACTTGCAGCAGTTTTAGAAATTTGTAGCCTATGTGTCTACAAATACCTATAAATTGAGGTTATGTTATTTCTAGAGCCCACGATAGGACTATATATGTGTTTTTGGTTTCAATAAAGGGAGAAAATTTGAACATTTTGAACGATATAAGAATTCTTTATTTGAACATAGTCACTCTTTTTTGTTGCTATCATACAGTGGAAGATCATGATGTGCTAGAACTTATAATTCTTTACCTAGGCTTCGATTTAAGCCAACATGATTTGCTCTTAAATTTGCAGTTGTGTTATAAAAATTGCAGACAATATACTCAACTATAACTTGCTTATCTCTTCATTCTATTTTCAACGATGCAAACATTGTGGTTTTACTCTGCTCTCTTACATGTTATAGGCGCGTAAAATTGTAATTATGTTTGATTAAAACTGTTTGTCCCTCTAAAAACTAAATTTTCCATTGCTCTGGCTTTTAGTATAAGACCGCGTTGTCTTGTGATTTTCCGTGTTGTTCCTTAAACGTGTAGAGTGCTGCCGCAAAAATATTCTATTTCATGTGTTTTACCAGAATTATGTCATCCTTCCGTTGTTGCCTTCCTAATTTTGTAATGTGATTTTCTTGCACTTACTCTATACTGGCGCTGGTTTCTAGTTATTTTTTCAGTCTTCATTAGGAACAATAGGTCTTCGGATCATATATCTCTCAATAGGTTTCTTGTAAACTGAATGAGACCATAATTTAAATTTTAAATCGGTAGTTTTAAGTATAACAATTCTGTTTAATTTGTACCAAAGGGATGATCGCTGGTTGTATTTTCACCTTACAATTTTAGGAAATTTTAATTATGCTTGCCACATCAATGTGTTTTCCCTTTTTTAATTAATTTATCCAATGGAAAATTTGCCTAAAAATCTACAACTCGAGAATGATTTGTCTCTCCTATGGGCGGCATTTAATAACTCTGCTTTTATCGCACGTAGTCTCCATAATAAGCCTTTCTTACCTACATGAATACGTGTTAATGCTAGAAGGTACGCGATATACGCCACAACAGCCTGTTTCTAAGAGAACTCTCACTATCATGTGCAAGGTGAGCTTTCAGCACATTTTGTTTGATCCTTGAGTATCAATTAAGTCAAACAAATTTATTGATAGCTAGAAGACAAATGGAGCTGCAAATTATGGGAATTGCCAATTGAAGCCTTCTTTCTGAGCAGTAAAACTTGCATCATAAATTTTTATATGAAATGAATTTTATTTTCGCACATGAACTTTTATCTCTATTGTTCATTATTGATTTCACTTTTATTGGTTGAGCCGTTTATGCGGATTCCTCCAGAATTTATTTTTAGTGTGTTATCTAACCGAGATTTAACTATCCATATCTCCGCAGTCAAAGTGTTCATTTGTGCAGTCAATACTCTTACGATGTTCTTCAATCCATCAGAAGCCATCTTTGTTAACTTATCGCAAATTCTTTATTTTTAATCAAATATTTATAGAAATTTGCTCGTATAAAGAGCATCCATTTAGTAAAAGAAATAAAAAATACTTATTATTTTGTTTGCTTCTGCGGCTCGAAGGCTGCTTCCATCATTATACTGACTGTTTCATCAAAATACGTGCGCTTCTGCGAGGACTTTCTTTTGAATTCATTCCAGCCCTAGAAGGGATCCTTGGTGCGTTCTCGGTTTCAAAGTTGGCTATTGTTAAACTCATTTAATGTATTTTAGATTCATGTAGATTTCCATAAATATATACTTGTTATATTTATTTATATTATTCTACTTGATTTCTCAATATATCTTCTAATTTTATGCCTTAATTTAAATTAATGCTAACAACAGTTATTTCAGTCAAATTTGGATAATATATATATATATATATATATATATATATATATATATATATATATATATTTGTGTGTGTGTTTGGCGTAATGGGATACTGTATAATTTTCAGGTTCGTATTGTTCCTAGAAAGATTTTGGATTCCATATCCAAAGCTTCTTGATACAGAAGACTTTGCCACCCATTTCCGAGTATCCACACTAGTAGACAAATCGTCATACCAAATTTTAACAAATGAAAATGTAGGTAAGGAACTCGTTTAGCCAAGATCGTTTATATATTAAGAATTTTCCTAAAATTTTATCCATGCACCAGATTAAGTTGAATTTATAAGGTGTTTTATTATTTTTTATTTTTGGTGTGATGAATTGTCCGCTGCAGACACTTTAAGAGATGTATCGATATATTTTGAATATAAATGTGTGTATTTAATACAGAATCTCTTTTATTAATAACAAGGAGCAGGTGATTTTATTAAATTTTTACCTTTATTTTCTATCTTTCTATTATGTTCCCGCTTTTCGATTTTATTGCATCATTTGTACATTGACTGTGTTTTAAAAATTATATTAATTAATTATTTGACTAAATTTCGCGCTCTTTTTATTGATATTTATGTAATATATCCAGAATTTTATAAAATGACGTATGTATATATTTTCAGAATAATCTATAAAATAGTTATTTCTTTGGTCCCCTCTAATGTTTACATTATTTAATTGACTATCTTTTAAATATTATTTTGAATAAATTGCTAATGAACCATAAATGAAAAACACAAACTAGTTAAAATATGCATATTTTACGTATTTACTCACTAGCATAACTGCATTCTAAAATTAAAATTAAGTGTGAACTACTCACTAATCTGCTTAATGATAAAATATGTTACTCAATCTAGTCGATTCAACAGCAATACTGTGATACTTAGCAATACTAAAATAGGTATATTTATACCGCAAAAATTTAATTCTCAAGACGATTATGCACATGTGTTTTCTAATTTGCTGCACCAAAATGAATATTTGTAAGAATGAAGAGAATTGATGACATTTATTTAGTAATGAAGCGTAATTTTTATAATCATACTTACATTGTGTACTAAGCCACCTTTGTTGGTCTTTAAGCGGCTAATAATAAAAACTTGACTTTACATTAATTTGATCTCCGGCTCTACTAAATCACAATGCCCCAGTCTGTTATCTTCCGTTTTCACATATATATATATATATATATATATATATATATATATATATATGTAACAAATTCCAAAAACTCCATGAAATGTGGAGCCGGCTTCTCCTCAAAAGGACTCAGCCTGCAGTAAAATATATTTTCCATTTCTGCCGAATTCGGTAAGAACGACTGCCCTAGTCCGAATAAAGAAGGAAGGACTCGATGACGGCTTTATTAATAGGATTTTAAGATTGATAATTCTAAAGCATTGTCGGCTTGTATAGTCTCATTGCATTTATTCAATAAATAATTCATTTAAATCTGTACAAACATCAAAATTAAAATTTTTTAATGTAAGCCAAAATTTCACACTAGAAAATTATAAATCGCTTCTACGCAACGCCATATCTTTTTCTCTATGTCAATCTGGGTTGCCTAATATTTGAGTAAGCGCTTAAATAAAAGTTCACGTATTATATAACAAAATTACAAAATGCAAATTAATATTTAAACCGCTTATAGCACACAAAATATATACACATACAGCAAAAGATAAATAGGCAAATAATTAAACAGTGGGCGTTTAAATACAACCAATAAATTTTTACATGGAAATGATTAATCAAGCCGGCTTATCCTCTAAAAGGAGTCAGCCGCAGTAAAGTAAAGTAAAAGTACTTGGTCAGCTAGGCATTTGAACTTCTATACACCGATGTGGACAGGAGGTCACTCTGTTTAACCACACAATTAGAAGTATGAATCTAGATTTCCCGTGCATAAGGTTACAAAAAAGGCCTTAGCCTATGTGGCAGACCCTTCAAATCATTTGCAATTGAAACCGTTTTTGCACAAGTTTCTAAAAATCTTTTGTTCAGCCTAGTATTTCCTGTTTGTTGAGGATACGATTTGGTATAGAAAACAGATTGTTTTCACAAATAACTATGTCCCATCACGAATGCCATAGTCCATTATTTATACAATTCCCATCTTTTACCAGAATTTCCACAGTTTTATGAAATTTAGGAAGTATAAGCGACCTTTTAAAACTACTCTAACCAACGTGTTAAGCGTTCCTTATTAAATACGATTGGAATAGTACGTCAATAAGCTTTTGAATAGAAGTCATCCGTTTGTAACTTTTACAGCGCAATATAGTTTAATGAAGCTCAGCATCCAATGATCTAAATCATGTTAAGTCAAAATGGCATTTTAAAAAGCCTCGTCGATGACCATAGCTCGGCTTAATCGTCTTCTACCTTTCGACAACATCTTGAAGCACCGCAAAATGCTTGACGTTTTGACTTTGCATTGTGGTATCACCAGAGGCCACATTATGATAAAATCGCTGTCGTCTTATTGCAAGGTGTTATACGCCATCAGCTTAAAATTATTTGATATTGGCCACAATGGACGTTTTAATGCATGTAGTGGTTAATGGTACTGGATGGTAACATTACGGGTATAATTATTTGATGCTTGCAGTTCTCTTCTTTTTCTTACAAAAGTTCGAAATCATTAGTGTATACTAGCTCAGTAAGCTGACCACCATTGTTGATTCAAAATGCGAAGAGAATGAATTATTTGATAAAGGTGAGGCAATAACCCATTCTTAACGAACTATTTTCATCTTATTAGGGAAAATTAAATTTCTCAATATTGCAGCTTTTGTTATTTATATTATAAACTACGTGAGCATTACATGATGGTTTATGGCTATTTCTTTTGTAAATAAATTCCTATTTCCAAAAACCCTATTTTTTGATTGCATTTTCTAATTTTCGTTAGTAAGAAATGTCTATTGTCTTATATAGTTCTTTTACCATAATAAACTCCTGTTCAAGTTTTCCAAGAAGGAACTTTGTGCATTCTAAACTCACACCTGTTGAAGATGTGATTAAAAATACTGATACAGTTAGCGTAAGGTGAAATCCTATAATTGATAATGTTTTTGAGTAATAGTTTCTAATTTTGCAAGGCGGGCTGTAATGTATAAATCCTTTATGTTTAATTGCGCAAAAGATGCATTTAACATACAAAGAGTTAAATTTCGTTTAATCCAAACCCAATGTTAATATGTATATATATATATATATATATATATATATATATATATATATATATATGACGCCTAATTTGGTTCATTTTGGTAAGAAAATTTTGCTATACGCCTTGTTAGGCTTTAAGCTTTACATAAATTGATGGGGCTATAATAGTAACCGAAACTAAATGAATGTCATTTAATCTTCATTTTGTTTCCATTATCGTATTTTCCTATTTATAAAGCGCATAATGGTGACAAAAGTGTTAAACCTCGATAACTATTTAATGCATGCTCGCGAGGTTGAGATAAACACCAATCCTACTATATATGCATATATATGCCAGCATGAACAAAGAGTTGCATAAGGTAGCATTTGAAATTCAAGAGTAGACGTTTTTGTCATCATCTGGACTTGACAAATACTGTTCAACTTTTTTGATTCACTGGTTTCAAACCGGGGCATAATCGCTTCAGAATCTGGGCCTCTATCCAGCGCGTCTCTCTACCACGGGCTACGCACAATTTTCATTCGTAATAGCTAACGTTTATGTTAAGCCTTTCTGGTTGCTAGTGCGTGTGTCATTTCCTTGGACACAATGTTACAAATAAACACCCGCAATCTTGCATTATTTAAAAATACCACACTACCTGGGTTAGTGGTAATGAACTGTAGATTTATACATTTAGACATTCATTTATTGTGCGGCAGGTAGTATCAGTTATTTAGATCAGGGTTACGTTCTTGAGATAACCTATTATATAAATTTGTCATTGCAAACTATGTATTGTATAATATATCCAAAACAACTGATCCAGTAGACCGATTTCGTCTGTATTGAGAACTCGTCAAGTACTGTTCAGAATTTGCAGAGAACGGAACTCGAACCGGAGTATTCAAGTTTGGAAATGTATCCACTGCGCTGCACTAGACAAAATTTCTATTTATGTATTAGATTATGTCTATTTTGTTAGCTTTTACTTCAAGTGGAGCCTGTGTCGTTTCTTTTGACATAAAACTACAAATAGCCGCAATGCATATATATGGAAAGGAATTTTATATATGCGGCTCTCATCAATAATAGTTTTGCATGCATGGATTTCGATTTGAAATGTCACCTGCATTTCTCTGCAGTCACGAACATTAAATTTCTGTAGCTTCTGCCACGCATATATGTGTTATACAATCAAACAATCATTGATTGCGAGGGTGGCGATAAAAATTCTGTAAATCAAGATTGCGAGCTTGTAATACACACCAATCCGATTGTATTTAAATTTTGCAGCCGAAATTTCCAGTCAAGAACTATGTATTCGAGACTACTAGACATGGGATCCGCATATCTAATTTTACTTTCTACATAAAGGCATTGCGGTTTGACTTTCGCTAGTCAGTTTGACGTCCTACTATGATGATGATAAGGGAATGTCGAAACGCGTTTGTACGTATAACTGATGATAGCTTTGATATGTTGTTGGAATGGTTAAATATAATGGGATTAGCGTTTATTTCAAGGTCACAAAATTTATTTAAAGAATTGTTAACATCACCCACGCAATCAATGATTGTTTAACCCCTCGAAGATTTTGCAATTTATTTCGATCAGCTTCGACACATGCTATTAAGAAAATGCTTAAACGATTAACAAAATATGAAATAGAAAATCAAAACCTGTTACTTGACAGTGTGTACATTCAGATTTAAACATCGACATTTCGTATCAGTTTTCTTTATCCACGTGAGCTTCAAGAGTGATGCTAATCGCCTGATTACGAATGCTGTTGACAGATAAAATAAGAAGCTACACAAAGATTTGTTTGATAATGAACAAAAACTCAGTGCATTTTCCGAGAACCCTAAAGCGTTTATATTCAATCTTAAGAGTTCGACAATATCATAAAAACAGAAAAAATTCTTATGGCCTGGACCAATATTTTGCATATTGTCAAAAGTCAAGAACCAGATGACAGAGATAAGAACAAAACCCGCACTGGAGAGTCTATAATAAGATGCTACATCAGGAATTTTACCAGAATATGAACTTTGTCTACATTTTAAAGCTAAACTGTGTGTTGCCTATGAACCATTTAAAGTGAGATGCATCGATTCAATTTTAGAAATAAGTAGCCTTAGAAGTACTCAAAGAATTGCAACGCAACACTGAAATTATATTAAGGAAGTCCGACGATGACTCAGCTATCGTTTTGTGAATGTCAGTGATTATATTAATCAAATCAGCAATAATCTTGATGACGAACGGAAATTCAAATCAGGCGAAGTAAATATAGACAGATCGGAAACGAACGAGGAATTAATATGGCGTTCGAACAAGAATGCATGTGAAACAACTTGTTAAAAAACGTACGATAAAAAACTCTAATGAAATCGATAACTTCATGTGTCGCCTCAAATAAGTAAAGCCAATGGGCAGAAGTGCTGCCAGAATATTCGGCATGCTGAAAGTACACAAAGTAGTCAGAACTAGCAATTTGCCGCCATTAAGACGCATCGTCTCAAAAATTGACAGCCCACAGAACAGACTGGCTTGACACCTAAAAGCGATTCTACAAGCAGTGTAAATTATAATGTTCAACAATTTTGTTCGTGAGACTTTTGAATTTGCAAAATAAATTAACATCGTTCAGTGTTAAGAATAAAAAAAGATTTCTTTCGATGTAAAACATCAATTTACATGCACCACTGTTGATAAAACCATCGACATCCTCTTTGCGTTCATCGATATTAACCACCCATCACTCACTATGCCTTTAAGTCATCTAATAATATGTGTAATAAAGGTATTCAATTCACCTTTAGTGATCAATATTTCAAACAAGTCGATGGAGAGGCGATGAAAAGTCTGTCAGGAAGTCTTCTGACCGATGCCTTCATTTTCCATCTGGAAACATAGAAACTAGAATTAATTATTAAATAATACTTCCATTCATGTCTGAGATATGTTCATAACACCTTCATAATCATAAACGAAGATTTCGAAACAAATGACTTACCTAAATATTAAGACAATTTTGTCTATTACATACAGTTTACTTGCGAGTGCAAAAATCCTCAGTCTAGTGCATTGCCTATTTTGAAGTATTGCTATTGAGGTAGGAAGATGGCAGTCTAAAAAGTAAAAAATATCGTAAGCACACATGGAGAGGACAGTACATCCAGTACCACAACACTGTCCTAATGTCATGAAATTTAAATTTTATACTCAATTTATCCGAAAGACGGAAGAAAATCTTCTATGATAAATTTCAATGTCGAGAAATGACGGTATTCAAAACAACTATTGGAAAATGATTACCACGAAAATTTTGTTGACGCATATGTGAAACCTAAACAACTACAAATAAGCAATGCAACCGTGCCCACATTTAAAGACAATACACATTAGTACACCTTTTAAGCGGTATGAACCATGCGAAATATTTGCTCTGAAAACTAAAAAAGCAGTGAATTCTCGAATACCTAGACAACAAGTGATGTTTCATAGTACTACAAAGCACCAACTACACTTAAGTGTAAAGTATAAGCTCTCTGAAATTGAACAGTCTAACAAGCTTTATTTATAGCTGCTCAGTGCCATATGTAGGCCGGACTAGTTGATTACTAAAGAAGCGAAATGAAGAACATATTAGACTACGCACAGCTGGCATAGGAGAGAACGTTTTCGCGATAGCTTAACACATTTTTATAAAACATACACTCCAGTTCAGGCAGATTAATATGTTTTCTTCAAAGTTTAAAGCACAAAAGAATTACGCACAATTTTTATAATCAAGGTTGCGGTCTTGATATAAACACCTGACCCATTAATTTCTTACATATGTTAGTATAAACTAAAAATTGTATGGTGTAGAAAAGGAAATTATTATTATACTGACATATGTAAGAAATTAATGGGTCAGGTGTTTATATCAAGACCGCAACCTTGATTATAAAAATTGTTATCACCACCCGCGCAACCAATGTTCGTTGAATTACGCACAGCTGAGGCTGTTTTATGCAACATTCTGAGTTCTCTGCTAAATAAACAACTGAAGTTCCTACACTTACAAAATTAAACGAAAATTGGTTGCGCGGGCAGTGATAACAATTACTATAATCAAGGTTGCCATCTTGATATAAGCTCATAACCAATTAAGTACATACATTTGTCAGTGTAAACTAAGAATTGTATAGTGTAGAAAAGGGAATTCATCCAGTAGACCGGTTTCGTCCTTATTGGAAACTATTCATTTACTGGCCAGAATTTGCCGCGAATGGACGTGCCTAGGTTCGAGCCCTGTCCGCGGAGAATTCTGAACAGTACGTGATGTATTCTCAGTAAGGACCAAGACCATCTACTGGATAAATTTCCTTTTCTACACTAAAAAATTCTTAATTTATACTGAAAAATGTACTTACTTAATGGGTCAGGTGTTTATATAAAGTTATTAAATAATTCGAATATTTACTGGTAATTGTATGATTGTGTGTGTATGTGTACGCGCGTTTGTTCGTGTCTGTGAATATACGTTTCTCGCTACCTGTTTGTTATTGTATAATGTTTCTTTAATCCAACTTTATACCCGTTTCTTTTTAAAATATGTATGTTTATGGTACCGGATGTTACAGTTGAATTGTTTATCTAAAGCTCGCAACCGTTTTTAATGAATAGCTTTCACCTCATACGGAATAAATGATTGTTTAATTGTGTAAAGTTTCATTTTCATATCACTTTCCCGGATAGCGTGTTGCCTCTTATATAATGGAAGAATTGGTGTGGCTAGTAGGAACATCGTGTCGAAAGATATGCCACATAGTTTTCATCAGAAGGAAAGGCTAACAAAAAAAACATAAGTTAGTGTATAATTGTGAGATGCATGCAGTGTGCGGTAGGATGACGCAGTGAGTAAAATGCCGGACTCCAAAGCAAAAGTACCCCCGTTCGGGCCCCGTGCGAAGCAAAATTCTGGACAGTACTGGATAAGTTCTCAGTTTGGGGGAAACCGATCTTTTAGATAAACTGCATTTTCTACCGCATACAATGCTTATTTGCACTGAAAAATATATAAAATTAGAATGATGTCTATCTCAAATTTTCAACCTTGATTTAAATAATTGTTATCATCTACCGTACAATCAATGCTCATTTAATAGAAGTGTGATTATGCCTACATCTCTATTTGTCTTCTATTGGGGATTTAAACTTAAGCAGACTTTTCAATATTACTTTATACAGTTTATGTCTTTTTTAGAATTTAATTTTGGAAAATAAAAAGATGCAAAATTACTTCACACTTTAACTGAACGGACGCCAAATTGTATTTGCGTTAATTATTACGAACTTGAAAACAAACTTCCAAATTTACCAGCGAACTATCAATGAAATGCACGTACTTTAGTGACGTTAGGTCGGTATAAATATATAAGCAAGCTCGTGATATATTAGATTGGCTTAATTTTTATGTCATAAATTTTATTTTATCCAGTCACGTTTCCAATTCTAAAGGGATGGTAATAGGAAGCTCTCTAAGACTGATATTTATTAATTTTATTTTAAATAGCTTTAAGTTGTTTACCAGATTTTATAGATTCAAGAGATAAATTTTACGATTATTTTTTCATTTAAAGTAATTATTCTTCGCTGTCTTAATAAAGAACATCACGATGATAAGAAGAACAATTTCTATATGTTATTGAATTTAATTATTCACTCACTAACATGAATATTTGTCTAACTATGTTCAGTAACCGATTTTAAGTTAAATAAATTGTGCGAAATATTAGTGTACAACTACCTGTTACTTGTTTCGTCCAATAATAATTGTTGAATTATCGCCATTTATATTCCCAGAAAAATACTTTGCTTTCGTTCTCATAGTTCATAATTAAATTTAAATTTCGCTTCATTTTGTTCTAGTTTCGCCAGGCACATTTATTCTTATTTACGATTGATTTTTTAACATTTTTCTGTCATCTCTAAGCATGCCTGATTAAATTTTTATTAATTCTTTTGCGATTGCCATATTGCACTACAAAAAATTGAAGCAGATCCGCTAAAATACATTAATGAAAAAATAACGAGGGGAAAAGCATTACATTTTGTTAGTCATAACAAGAGAAAAATATTTTAAAGGGGCTTCGTGCACGGAGAACTTTTTCAAACGACCACTAATATTTGGCTAATTCTTTTTTTATATAGACAATACTCTTTAAAATATTTGTTGGCTAATACACCTTTTTGCGCGCCAAAAATGCAATGAAATTTTATATTAGCGGTTAATCTTTACGGTGCAAACAAGCCTGCAAATGCCGTTTTGCTTTTATTTAATCTTCAGTCATTTTTGCCCTATTACTTCTATCAGTTCATGTAAAACGTATTTGCTTGAATCGAAAGCAGCAACAATATTGCGCTTGCAAGCACATAGAAAATGTGTATCAGCAAATCGTTTCAAGTACAAAGCATATCAGACTAGTAGGGTGAAAGCCGCATATCTGATTTTGACAATCTTATTTCTGCATTGAGGTGTGATCCTCGTTATTCAGTTTTTTGTTGTGCTCTTCCGAGGACAACGGAGGTGGAATACAATTAAACAATAATTGATTGCGCAAGTGGTGTTAACAATTTTTAAAATCAAGTTTGCGAGCTTGAAGTAAACACTAATTCCATTGTATTTAACTTGTAGTCGAGCAACATAGTTTGATTATGTTGTTCGAACACCGGTTAAATACAATGGGATTGGTGTTTACTTCAAGCTCGCAAACTGGATTTAAAGAAGGGAGGTGGAATCAAGTCAACATATGTGAGTAACGTTAATTTTGAATTATTTGGCAACAATGTGATTGGTGCTTATCTTAAGCTTGCCAACTTGATTTAAATATTTATTTAATTTGTCAACACAGAAAGTAAGTATCGATAGCTCTACATTAGAATAAGAATATATTTAGAATTCGTTGTGATAGCAATAACAAACTTGTCGGACCAGGAGGAGAATATGCGACCAGTGCATATTTCTATGAAGGAAGACGCGAACTTAGTTTAAAGTTTACAATTTAATGTCTCCTTTATAGGTATTTAAAGCTGTTCATTGTAATCATCATTTCAATAAGAATTTAAAATAAGTTTTTGAAATTTTTTCACATCTTTTTCCTTGGAAATAGGAAAAGCTATATTTTATGTAATCATACACCTACCACTAAAGGACGAAACAGATGAAAATCAACGTTGAAATTTAAAGCAATATTTAGTACACGATTAAGAAAAACATCATAGCAAATTTTGGTTCCTTGAAAAATCAAAAAAACAAACTAAACCTTTTCTTTAGCAATGTCGCGTTTTGCGTATCGTAGAAAGACAGTAACCAACAGTTCAATAAAGACTGTAGACTAGTTTTTCGATGACCTAGTGGTCTGTCCTTTTCTGAGTTGTTAACACGTTCATACTGAAGACAATGCCCTATCCTTATATAACAGCCAGATGCGATCCAGCACCATCATCTGGCCACTATACAAATCGCAATACTCACAATAGCAGGCTTTAGCAAATGTGGTGATGGTGCTGGAAAAACGCATCGAAACGTTGCCAGTAAGTAATGATTGGACAGAACCGCATATCCATTGGTCAGTATGAACAATGTTGAAGCCTTCAGATAAAAAGGACGAATCACACCCAGCCTGATCGAAGACAAAATAGATACGGACAGGGAAGTTGGTATCAATCTGATCTTTGTGAAACTGTTGGTGCAAAGCTACAACGCGCGTACGCAAAACGCGGCATTACTAAATAGGAAGCTGGCACCCCAAAAAATTCAAAGGTTATAAACGTTTTCTTGCCTTATCATTATGTTTAAATTTTTTAATTCTGCTACTGATATTTAGCCCCTCAAGAATATGCTATACCATGAAAGATTTTGCGACAACTACTATTTCATTTCGCCAAAAGTGGTAGCTGTTTATTAATTACTGAAGGCAATCTTCCGGCTACTCTTTTCTGATAAAATAAGCTACAATTTTATGTTTACGTAACTGCATATTGATCTGAACATTGAGCCGTGACATCGTGCACAGAATCTCTGTTTAATGTTCCAACATTTTCTGCTGTTTTAAATTTGTAGTTTAAAACGCATTTTTAACAATAACATGTGTAGACACTCTTTTTTTACACCTGGCTGTTTGCTACTGTCTGGATTATATGTCTTTATAAATTTGGAGTAACCCGTTTAGTACAAGCGTAATAAATGTACTCATCATATCATTTTTTGCAAATTTGGTTGTCCAAATCTTTTATTGCCTGTTATACAAAGTTATGACTAAGTTACTTTTCATAGTGCTCTTGCCATGTGCAAAAAGAAAATGAAATTTTATCAGATACAAGAACTGTTTCTTTCACATATTATTCTCAAGCATCTACAAATGAACACCACTTTATATATAAATTGAAATACAAGTTAAAAATAAAATTGTAAACACAGAGAGAATGTGAAATAAGGAAACAACCAATCAATTTCGTGCAGCACCTCCAGCTCTAGTTCAATGCCTGAGCATGCTTCTTCTGCTTGCATAAATCTGACTGCAATTTGTTTATTCATAAAACTTCAATGTTCTCTAATTCAAGAAAATAATCGTATGGTCGATCGGCCTTCGTAAGTTGCTTGACAACTTGCGCATGTATATTGATAAATAATATTTTATTTCAACATTAATGGCTGACTCTCCTTAATAGCTGGTAAAGGCACGTGTGTTATTTTAAATACCACTCGTAGTTTAGTTGCATTAAACGATCGTGTTTATGCTGCTTCACCTTTCTTTTGTGCTATTCGGAAAACTGCTTCTCCCTTAAATGGGATGTTCAGGTAGACTGCTTTATTTTCTGGCCCGAAATACCTCTGTTTTTGTTAATTTCCCCTTTTAATAATTAATTCAATAAATTGTCTCGGATAGCCATTTGAAATTAAATCGTCTATTTATTTAGTATATTCGTCGTCTTTTGAAGATGGACTAGCCAACCTGTCAATTTTTGAAATAAATTCACGAACTGTTGGTCATTTTTTGATAAATTTTTGATGAAAGGCAGAAAATTGCTTCAATGCAAATACTGTACAGACCACGTTGTTTTATGATAAATTGTTCTATTTAATTTACCATTAGTGTCTTTGTTCAATAGTACATCTAATTAAGGCAGACAGTCGGCTTTCTCGTGCTCTGACACGAAACCGACATTCAAATACGCTTAGTTGAAACTTTGAAGCAGTGTTCGTGATTGCGACCTGTTCTTAAGGACAAGAAATATATCATCCACGCACCGTATGTATTGAGCACATTTACTTATGTCAATCTTTAATGATGTTTTCTCTGGGTGCCCTAGAAATATCTCAGCCAAAACTAGAGATGGCGGGTTCCTGATTGCCACAGCATAGTCTGTTTATAGCTGCTTTCATTAAAACGAAATTGCACGTCTTTCTTGCGTAATAATTTAATCTTGTGTGTGACCTGGCACAGGACATGGCAACATGACTTGTTCGACCTCTTGGGCTATAATGTCAAAAGTTTCGTCTATTGTAACATTTTTAAGCAAACACGTAACATCAAAAGATATCGTAATCCTATTTTTTAAATTTATATCTTGAATTCTTTTGAAAAAAACTCAAAAGAATTGGCAACCGAATAATTACCTAGTAGTTTGTACAATTGAGATGTATACGAACTAGCCATTTAGTCAATGCATGAAACGCAGAATTGACCATTCATAATATTAGTCTTATAGGACAACCTATTTGTGTGTTTTTGGTAATCCGTATTGTTGGTGTAAATGATCCAGTTGGCTTGATCTTCTGCGTAATGACCTCATAAATTAAACACGTCTGCAATTGCGCAACACATTGTTGAAACCTCACACGTATGTTCTCCTGAAGTAGTATTTATTACCATTACTGAATTCAATAAAAGAATGGAGTTAGCCATATACGAAGCTTTATTGATCAACAAATTGCAGTCAGATTTATTCCAGCAAAAGAAGCATGTTCATGCATTGAGTTTGAACTAAAGGTGATGCACACAATTGATTGGTTGTTCCCTTTTTTCACACTCCACATTTCCTTTTTTTAAACATTTCTTTACCACTTTATTAAAAACTTTGTCTCTGAAAATGCTTTCGTGTACCGGGTAAACGTGACGTCTATTCCATATATCATGTATGTGTGTCTTATTATTATTCAATTCTCTTAAAGTTTCATCGTCAACCACAATATCTGGCACTGATGAATGTATGTTTGTAATTATCCCTTGTTTTCATTAAGCGTTTCAACTGATGCAGTATCCTTTCGTGATATTCGTCATCTGAATCATTTTTCTCCTCGACCAAGATATTACCAATTTATTCGCTTCAATTTAAACAATAATTGATTGCGTTGGCTGGTAACAATTTGTAAATCAGTTTGCCCGAAGGAAAACCAATGCCCATGTGTATTTAACCTCGTCATCGAACATCATATCTCGCCAGCTGCAACGCACTGACGCGTTTCGACCTTCCATGATCATCATCAGAGTACGACGGCAAACTGACTGCTTTATATATATTCAATGCGGTTTGATCCTCGATAGTCAGTTTGCCGTCGTACTCTGATGATGATCATGGAAGGTCGAATACGCGTCAGTGCGTTGCAGCTGGCGGTAGTTTTGTTATGTTGTTCGATGACTGGTTAAATACAATGGGATTGGTGTTTACTTCAAGCACGCAAACTTGATTTAAAGAATTATTCGCTTCAAGTCTGTAACTGCATAATCTGGGGCCAATCAGATATTCTTTACTGAAAGTATGTATTAGGTATTGCGAACCTAGTAACAAATTAGTTCAGTTGTGACCAGAAGGATAAAACCAAAGGCAACATGAAAGTATAATCTCTGCACACTGTTTCTGTGCTTACTGGCGACCAATCAGTAGAGCCGTGCTACGCCCCTTAACCACTACATACTTGCATATATATTAGTTCTTCGCAACACACAGTATTTAACTGTAATATATTTAACTGAATGATGTCATGCTTACCACGAAATGTGATAACTGATATCGATGAAGGCCAGTGTGTATGGTTTAACTGGAGTAAAAGGTGTTCGGAAATTGTTGTAATTTTCAATTTGGGTGAACTTTAGCATAAATTTATATCTATCAGGTTGTTATCATGTACCGACTCGGAAACCATAGTGTTAGTATCCGGTACTCATCGATTTCAAAAAGGCATCAGTTACTACTACAATAGCCATAGTGTTAGTATCCTTTACAGACTCGGTATATATATTATATAGTGTGAGTTAGCATTGAAGTCGCATTGTCGTTGACTTTAGATTATGTTAGCTTCACTATTACAGGTTTACACATTCGTCTAGGAGATTGTACAGTCCTATTATTCCACATTCTTCTACCAAATATATAGTGGTTAAAGGGCGTAATACCGGCTCCTACTGATGAGTCGCCAGTAAGCACGAAACGAATGTGCATGAGATTATACTTTCCGTTCATGTTGCCTTTGGTTTATCCTTCTGGTCACAACTGAACTAATTTGTTACTAGGTTCGCAAAACCTAATACATACTTGCATATATATTAGCTCTTCGCAACAACCAGTATTTAATTCTTTACTGAAGTTTCTCCACGATAGCAAAATAAATGCTGGAATCAAAATATGCAGTTCTTTCCATGAGGATTAGATCTCTATTACCCCTTTTACACTCGGCTTTATACAATGATTAAGCGGTTGTTTGCTCTGAAATCTTCCGTCAAATAGGCGAGTTTATTTAAAAATTTGTAAAAGTAGGATTTTTACGGGTGATCATATGTTTCTTACCACGACGATCAGTATTTACATCATTTATTTTTGCTGGAGCATACCCTGAAATCCATTGTGCTGGTATCACTTACGGACTCGGAAACCATAGTGTTGGTACCATGTACCGTTTCGGCAAACATAGTGTTGATATCATGTACAAACTCAACAATCTTAGTTTTGGTACCCTTTACAGGCTCTGTGTATATTTTATATATAGTGAGTTGGCTTCTAAGTCGCAGTGTTGAAGATTTTATATAAAGTTAACTTCACAACTACTGGTATGCACATATAAGAGAATGTACAGTCCAGTTGCCCCACATTCCCGATACAAATATATGTTTAATATAGGATGTAATACCGTTTCCCATTGATGAGTCGCTAGTAAGCACGAAACAAAAGTGCACATGAGATTAGATCTTCCGTTCATGCAGACTATGGATCATCTTTCTGGTCTTATTTGAACTAAGGTCTTACTAATTTCGCAACACCCTACCATTTATACTAGTTTTTCGCAACAAACGGTATCTAATCATTAAATTTTACATCCCTATTATTCGTCATACATGACTCTTCCAAGTTGCGCGTCCTGAATTTTAAAATTAGCTCAAGCTTCTTCGTACGTTTTCATCCTTGTAAAATATGGCTGTTGTTGTTATCGTACAATTCAACATTCTGGGAATACTTTTTTCTTTCTCACTTTAGAATTATGACTATAATTTTTTCTGCAATAAATTACTCAGTGCAATTAATATGGTATTTAATTTTTATTATCGTTATTTAATTTTCATAAAGTTGCATGTCCCTTGCAGTAAGTCATTTTTTAAATACACGTTTGAAATGTGTATGGTGCTTATTAAATCAATATTAACATTTCTATTACAAGAGGAAATCTAAATTACCGTAATATTTGTTTTCAAATTGTTTAATTCTTGCTTATGCTTGATGGGGAAGTAGAAAAACGAAAAGTTGGTGAAATGAAGTTCCCTTTTAATCGATTTGTTATCATGAAGAATGAAATTTGTGCATGCGAAATAAAACAATTCCTAGTGCTAATTACAAACTATGTAATTTACATTCTTTTCCGTATAAAATAAGAATAGTTTGGAAAACAACTATCGTGGCTAAATGCAATGCTACTTAATTTTTGCTTTATTTTTTTAAATTTTTTATTTTCACAGTAGCTTCGAGACTTCCTCGTGTTCATACCTGGAAAATTTTTTACAAGGTCTTGTTTTCCCTCTTACTATGAATGCTTGCAATTGTTAGTTTTTCACCAAGAAATATCCAATTTATATTGTTGCTCTTTTGAAATCTATGAGTTATTGTAAATATTCAGTTATTTATACCAAATATTCCCTCCTCATGCCGGAAATACTAAAGACTTCTTCTGTTCTACCAAAGGAAGCACTGAGTAAGTGCTTATTTTTTGACGGCTTGAATTTGTGCCGTTATGCATCAACATAAAAGAAAATGATTCGTTTTTTTCTTTATTTTCCTGGTGAATTCTTAAGATTCTCTATTATCGGTTTTCTGCAATATTTTTAAAATTAATATTATTAAATGTAAATTGTCTCTTATTTTTAATTTATGCCAACTTTAAAAAAATATATTTATGCGCAGGCACGTGCTTTGCACCTACATAAAAAATTATTTTGGCTTTATGTAATTTATAGTGATTAAATAGCAAAAGTAATTAACTTCTATAGTGTCACTTTGAAGTTGTGTTTCTGTTGACCTTGACACTTTGTCTGCTCATATTGCTATTATTTAGGTTGTCTTGTTAAGAATAATTAAGTAAAACCCTTTACTAAAGTACTTTTAAAATCTTTTCCTATAGACAGAACGCAATGCACGTGGCAAGAATAAAGTTTAACAAAAGTACTGACTAAACTAAAATGTTCTGCATCCTGTTAGAAATATTTATTGTTTTGATTTTTTAGTTCAACTTTATTTTCGCGTTCGAAATTTATAATTATAAAAATAGATTAGCACACAGTTTATAATTAGGCATTTATATTGAATAAAGGTATTTTAGCCATGTTTGTACATTTTTATACGCAATTAATTGAGTATACTATAGCGATTGCAACTCATCTTCTAGACCGGTTTCGTAATTATTTGTTATTAATAATTAGTAACCAGAATTGCAGCGGCCAAAAATATTTTGACAAAAATCGTTCAACAAATCTTCTTCGCTATAAAAGCTGCATATTTCATGCATTTTAAAGTATTAAACCAACTTTTGCTTTTTTTAATTACACATATTTGAATAAGCAATATTTATTTCGATTTCGTACTGTGTCTAAGACATCAACTCATATTTACAGCTCTTATTTTATAGATTAAAAATTCTAAATGAACCAGGATGTTAAGTTACCTCAGATATGTAAATTTTGTTTGTTTAAAAAAAATATGAAAAGGAAATATTTTGTTTAATCGCATTATTAAATTGAATAATTAGTTGGTCCCTTCCTACTTACTTCGTAACAGACGGAAATCCTATTTTGTATAAAAAGTGAATAAATGAATCTTTAGGTATTCCATCGTTATTATTTTTATTTCTTGTAGTTAGATATGTAGCGAGTGTATTCTCTATCATTTGATAGGAAGTGGAATTGCTATTAATTTTCGTCTTTTAATTGTCTGTCTATCTTTTTGCCTTGGATGCTATCTATGAATCGGATGATGAACATTTTAATAATATATTGAATTTTAAACACCTCACTGACACTGCCGATAACTTAATCGCTGATTTCTCAGCGTTATAAATGTAATCTGTCATTTTTTACAGCACATGATGACGAGATCACCGTTAATTATCGCTTTATTTTGTTCTTTTACTTTTTACTAGCTCATGCATTTTGCGCTAAACTTATTTTTGATTCGGCAGAGTAAATTTTATGCAATTCCCACCCTTAATAAAGTAATGTCTCTCTTTGCAAAAGAATTTCGTATCTCATTTTTGACGTTTTTCCTTCAACTAAAGCAGGCTTTTTCATATTTTCAAATGTACTGATATATCGAAAAGCCAATGTGTTGTCCTTCACGGGATCCAAGCTACACATCATACTTTTGTAAATTCCGTTAACCTTCGCCACGACTTGCATGATAATCTGTATTTTTGGAGAAGTAAAATTAGGCCCTTAACTAAGACATTATAAACTGTACATGTTTTGGAATTTATATATCAGTGCTATTGATCAACAGAGATTTTACTTTTAGAGCAACAGATTTTTTTCTAGATTTCATGCAAAAACTTCACTTGCCAATTATATATTGAGGTTTAGAAAACGAATTTTTATTCATAGAATAAGACTAATATTGCGTCCTTCGTATGTATGTTTATTATTTACGCTAGCTTATATGATCTATCAATTAATTTTAGTGGCTTTGAAATGTAACATCGACAGCTTAATTTAGAGAGCATGTGACGATTTTTTTCTGTTGTCATTCTTTAAATAACGTACATAGTTTCAAAAAAGCAGTTATGGCAATTTTTTGAGTTTTTCAATGAATTTAAACTTATTTTGTCAGTTAAGCTGTCCACACTCGTCCAGAAAAATATATATTTTACCTTGAGCTAAAAAGATAGTCATGAAGTCGCACATACTTTACTAGGTGTTTAACACAGATACAGTAATCCTTTCACTTAAGCCCTTCTCTCTGATTCTTCCTATTCCACATCTAGTAACTTTCGTAATTCTAAAATAAATAGCCAGTTACCTTGCTTTAAAGCTGATTTGGTCATAGTGGTATTGAGTAGATATTCAATTGGCTTCACTTCTGTGTGCTACCTAAGTAAGTATACTTGCATTAACTGGATTCTCCCTCGTATAAATCACTGTTTTTAATAAATTATTATTTTTATAATAATTAATACTCTTTAAACTTCTTCTTGTTTTTGTAATTTTTCTTATGAATATATAGTAATGAATCATTAATGCATTTGAAATGCTGTGCATGACGATGATGTTGATGAGTACGACGATGATAATCATGAGAATAATGATGATGAAGACGAAGATTATAAAGATTTCTGATGATTATGAGGATCGTGATGAGGATGATGATGATGATCAGGAAGATGATAATTGTTGCTACTGCTGCTGCTGATGATGATTTCTGATGGTAATGATGATGATAATAATCATGATGATAATGTTGATGATGTTCATGATGATGAACATGATGGTGATGATGGACATCATGATAATGATGACAACCATGACGATGATGATGATGATGATCATGATTTCTGGTGATGCCGAGGATGATGATCATCAGGATGATGATGATGATGGACGAGATGATGATGATGATTTCATGTCATGATAATATTGACCAGGACGATGATGATTTCTGATGATGATGTTGGTTATTATGATCAGGATGATGATAATATTGATAATGGTGATGATGGTCATGATAAGGATGATGATAATAATGATTATGATGAGGATAATGATTCACAGAAAATATTCCAGGCGCATTGCTGCTTTTTACATTAATCCAATCATAATCGTAAGTTAGTTGAGATCATTCCAATCATAAACATGTCTTTCTATCATTCTCCCAGTACAGATTTTCTCTTTCATTTAGAGCCAAATGATGTGTCATTTCTTCATTATTAATCTGTCCGCAAACACAAAGTTTAATTTTTAGATACGTTTGTCACTATTAAAACCTGTTTGTGATGTTTTTATTCCGATTTAATTTGTCTTCTTTTTGTATTAAATATTTCAGTTTCAAGCTTATATAATGTTCATTAATTGTGATAGTTTCGAAATTCAGGAAGATTCTTTCCTATATCGCCTTTTATTAAAACCGAAAAATTGTTATTTCAGCCTCCCTAGATTATGGGCAGTTTATAGTCTCAAACACACAACAACAATATATATATATATATATATATATACATATATATATATATATATACATATTAATGTCTCAGTTATATTCTTAATTAAAGATTATTCGCAAAAAATTTTATTGTAACCTTATAATTATCCCTTTAACGTAGTTCATTTGACTCTGATATAGTTCTGTTGAATTGTGTTATTGTATATGATTAACCTAAGGAGCCAAAATTAAATTATCGATATTTTATTACAATAAGTCCTCTCATGTTTTGCTTGCATGTCTAAACAAATCTTGTTCGCGAGTTGGAGGAGAAAACGGGAAAATTGGCATATGATTTAGTTATGATTTATTTAATAACATTATGCACTTCTAAACAGTCATTGTTGCGGAGATAATGAAAACAATTCTTTAGATCATGTTTGTGAGCTTGAAATAAGCTCAAATCCAAAACATAGAAAAACTACCGTCATTTACAAGCAACCAATGTTTTTTCATTGTATAAATTATAAATATGTAGAAAAAGCTCCAGGAAGTGAAAGTTTGTGACTGCATTAAAAATGTGCAGCCGACATTTCTACACAAGTAAAATGTTTGCGAGTCTACTAGCGGTGGTATCCGTATAACTAATATT
This sequence comes from Eudiplozoon nipponicum, assembly GCA_029291075.1. Lineage (NCBI taxonomy): Eukaryota > Metazoa > Platyhelminthes > Monogenea > Mazocraeidea > Diplozoidae > Eudiplozoon > Eudiplozoon nipponicum. Next base: position 25,891 of record JAQBSW010001330.1, on the reverse strand, counting down.
AGTTTACCTATTTATGCTTTGCGGTTTGAACCTCAGTTGTCAGTTTGGCGTTGTACTCTTAAAATGATCGTGGATGGTCGTAAAGCGTCTGAACGTGTGACTGACGGGAGTTGTTCTATTTTGTTCGACTAGTGGTTAAATTCAACGGAATTAGTGTTTACTTCAAGCTCGCAAACTTGATTTAAACAACCGCTATCGCTATCCGCTTAATCAATGATTTTTAATTGTATTGCCAATATATATGTGTTGGAAGCTGCAGAAACGATAATGTTCATGAATGCATAGAACTTGTGCAGCCGACATTTCCAGTCAAGTAAAATGTTTCCGAGACTAAAAGAGATCAGGGCAGCATATCTTATTTTGCTTTCTGTATATATGTATTGCGTTTTCTTCCTCGCTTATCAGTTTTGTGTCGTACATTGATAATGGTCATGGATGGTCGAAACGCGTCAGTACATGTGACTGACGGTAGTTTTGCTATTACTTCTTCAAATTAAGTTTGCGAGTGTGAAGTAAACACCAACCCCATTGTATTTAACCAGTCGTCGATCAACATAACAAAACTACCGTCAGTCGCAAACTTGATTTAAAGAATTGTTGCCACCACCCGCGCAATCAATTATTGTTTAATTGTATTGTCTATTAATGTGTGTGTGGCGAAAGCTACAAACAGCTAATGTTCGTAACTGCATTGAAATTGTCCAGCCGAAATTTCCAGTCACGTACAATGTATGCAAAACTACTAGAGGTGAGAGCCGCATATCTAATTTTGCTTTCCATATATATGCATTTTAGTTTTATCCTCTCTTGTCAGTTTAGTATCATACTCTGATATTGATTATGGAAGGTTGAAATGCGTCAGTATGTGTGACTGACGGTAGTTTTGCCACGTTGTTGTACTGGGTAAATACGATGGGATTGGTGTTTATCTCACACTCGCAAACTTGATTTAATAAATTATGTATTTCATTACAGTCGATTCGGCAATTGACCCCAATTAATTTTATTAAAATTTTCAGTTCAGTTTTTCTAAGCAAGATATTTAAACTTTTTTCATCCTTATTCTGGTCCCTCGTACGCCAAGCGTACCGATTTTTTAAATCTAAAAAGGCAATTTTAGTCCGTTCAGCATACTTTTTCTGAGCCGTCGTGCTGTTTTTTTATATGCTGCATTGATGTAGTTTTTTAGGTATTTTAAATTTTTGGTAATGTCACAGGTTTCAGTTTGCATAACGTTATAGCTTCTTCGGACCAATGTGCACCTTACGTTTGAAGCATATTCAGACTGACCGGGTGAGCTTGGTATTGTACTTCAACACTCTATTATTAGCTGAAACAAATCGAATGAATGAAAATGACCATTATTTATCAGACTCATACAGCAAAGAATCACAGGTTAACATAAAGGCATATACCGTGTTATCTCTGGTGTATTGTTCTCAACTACAAGTTTGACTTAAGGAATCAATGAAATGGCGATTAAACAAGCAAAACAATAGCCAAATACTTATGCCGGTCAAGTTGTACTGTACAAACCGTCGAATTAGATTCTGCTCAATATTTGTTTATTTTGTCCATTTATTTCACAATAAACTGGTTCTCTAACTTTCTGTTTTGTGTGATTCATGCTACCTTTTTAAAAATAATCTAGGCACTCACAAATGCTGCTAATGGCATCTTTCCATCTATTGACGATATCCTTCCGCATCAGGAGCTCATAGTTGTGCCAGCTCATGCGATTACAGCCGCAACTGGTGACAAAAAAAGTGGTAAAAAGAAGAAGAAAGGTAAGAAGGGCAAGAAAGGAAAGAAAAGTGGCAGTAAATCTAAAAAAGGCAAGCAGAAAAAGAAGTGATAAAAATTTAACGCACACCTGCTACTTTCGTCGAGCAGCCAAACTTTGTAGTACTATAACAGATTTCGAAGAAAGCTTTGCTGATCGCCATTATTTCTTAACGTTAAGTGTATATTTGTAGTAAATTTCATTTTAAGAAGTGGTCACTTAGATTCTTTTTTTATATTGAGACTCAGTTCTCTGTTTATTTTGAGGATATATTAGTCATTAGAGTTCCGCTGCGTGTATTTCAAAATACTCTAAATTACGTAACTTTGGACAAACGCCAAATAATATGAAGGCAAATGATTTTGGTGTAGACTCACGATTAATGATTAAAGTATGCCAACACACCTGCAAATATGACAATATAACATTGTTGTTTGATGCGTAATAACACCAAATTTTATATTTAAATTGACCTTGAGTAAATTAAGCTGGCAGAATATTAGCTAGTTATAATTATTTCAAAGTTTGAAGCTCACAAATATGAAATATACGGAAGAATATCGCAAGGTCTTCATTTTTTCAAAGATATTTTTATGTTTTAACACGAAAAAGTCTAAATTTACTCGCGAACAAAATTTTTATTCCAAACTGACAGCATGCAGGCCACTGTTAGCTGTCTAGTAATTTTTAAATAGAATCAACCGCACTAAACATTTTCTATTATTGTAAAAGAGCTTAATGTTTTGTACTGAAGTTTTCATTTTTTATCTCCGTTAGAAATCAAATAATTGTAACCTGCAATATTTTTGATTTTCGAAAAAACTCTATCAAATCTCAATTTTAAATTAATATTATCATATATATATATATATATATATATATATATATATATATTAATCAACAATTGGAGAAGAGGTTATGTGGCAATTGTCATGCTCAATCTTTAATATTAATCGGAACAAAAACAATATTAAAAAATAAAGAACAAATTTTGTGACTTCCATTTTCTAAGATATCAACATTCATGAAAAATTAAAACTGATTACCACAGTATCTTTTTCACCAAATCAAAGATTACCCTTAGCGTTTTCTACCTTATTCAAATTGGCTGGCAATTTTCCATTAAAGTCGATAACGATGGAAGATTCCACCCAAACAATCAAATTAAAATCTTGAATTTTCATCATTTTCAGGTGATGTAATTTTTGGCCTCAATTGATGGGTTCTCACTTGTCCCTTTTTCTTTAAGCCTTCAATTAGCTGATTGTCTGAAAATGACGTTGGAAGAAGATTTTCCATTGTTCTTCTTCCTAATTTTCGAGCCCGAATTTTCAGTCTCATCTTCAGGGTTGACACAATACGCACAGGAATACAACACAACTTGTGGCAAATGTGGTATCCTCATTCAAAACAGATATATTTATATTTATTTTAATTTCCAATGTATTTTTAATTGTCTTCCTAATATCCGGTCTTCATACCTAATCTCTAATACTCAAATGTATACAAAAAACTTAGCTTTGTCCCCCTCCGCGCACACAAACACCTATAAACATGTGTATTTTACTAAAGCGACATTTTTATTGAATAACTATAAGCACACCTAATGGATTGACATACACGCCAATCCATGATGTCTATATTTTAATTTCTGTTCCGGACGCATAGAAAGATCAACAAAATTTTGATTTCAATCCTGCAGTAATCCTCACATGCCCCCAGTTTACCTAATCCCATCCAGCTTGCAATCGGTTATAGACCGAGAGAGAGGTTAATAAAACTGTTGAAAGAATTTATAGTTTTATTATCGTTTTGATAATAATAATACTATTATTAACCTCTCTCTCGGTCTATAACCGATTGCAAGCTGGATGGGATTAGGTAAACTGGGGGCATGTGAGGATTACTGCAAGATTGAAATCAAAATTTTGTTGATCTTTCTATGCGTCCGAAACAAAAATTAAAATATAGACATCATGGATTGGCGTGTATGTCAATCCATTAGGTGTGCTTATAGTTATTCAATAAAAATGTCGCTTTAGTAAAATACACATGTTTATAGGTGTTTGTGTGCGCGGAGGGGGACAAAGCTAAGTTTTTTGTATACATTTGAGTATTAGAGATTAGGTATGAAGACCGGATATTAGGAAGACAATTAAAAATACATTGGAAATTAAGATAAATATAAATATATCTGTTTTGAATGAGGATACCACATTTGCCACAAGTTGTGTTGTATTCCTGTGCGTATTGTGTCAACCCTGAAGATGAGACTGAAAATACGGGCTCGAAAATTAGGAAGAAGAACAATGGAAAATCTTCTTCCAACGTCATTTTCAGACAATCAGCTAATTGAAGGCTTAAAGAAGAAGGGACAAGTGAGAACTCATCAATTGAGGCCAAAAATTACATCACCTGGAATTGATGAAATTTCTCGATTTTACCGACCTATGAGTGCTATCAATTGTCCCACATAAGAAAAATGCGGTCAAATCCAGAACAAGAAGGACAGCACTGCGCAACGAAATTCATCTTTTAAAATCAAATAAAAACTCAGGATGTACATAAAAGGAAGATTGTTAAGTGGTGTTCGGTACTTTCGAAATAAATGGCCATTATCTACTTTGTTATTAATGTGTTTTTCTTCGTAAAATGTAGGCATTGGATATTATATTATAATAATTATATATATATATATATATATATATATATATATATATATATATATAATTTTGAATGTATATTACTCTTAAAAACCTAACTATAATTTGTGATCTTCATATAAAGCTATTTTCTACAAACAAATTTCAATCGCCGAAGCTAAGTGGCCTATTATAAGGTACATAGATTTTACCGTATTATTTGTTCGTTGTTTATGCGATTTTGAAATTTAAATTGTTTAACTAAAAATTACGGGCGAAAAATTATAATATTTAAATTGTTTTTTTTAATTTAGCTAAACAATTTTGTAGAAAAAATACTTAATCACAATAAATAAATAATAAATGCACATCTCTCTACGAAGTATATTTTACGCTTTCTTTAGATCAAGTTTGCGAGCTTGAAGTATAAACACTAATCCCATTGAATTTAACCAGTCGTCGAACGAAATAGCACAACTACCACCAGTAGCACGCACTGCTGTTTTTTGACGACGGACTTAATATAATGGAATTGGTGGTTACTCGAAGCTCGGAAACTTGATTTAAAGATTTTTTACCACCACTTGTACAGTCATTGATTGTTTAATATTTAACACCTGCTGTATAAAAAAATTGGATTATTAAGATAAGCTATGCTTCCGTCGTCCATGCGATTCAATTACCTTGGTTTGCAAATTCGAATTTTATTACATATTCTTCTTCATATCATCTAAAATGGAAACTATTAACTTCATATAGGGAGAAGCGAAAATAGTAGCAACTTACTCTAACTTTAATGCTTGGTGTTCCGATAAAGGTAACACCATTTCCTACATACAAATCTTTAAATTTTTTTAAATAAATTTTTTCTTATTGATTGTATTTTATGATTTTCAATTTTCTTTACTCTACTAAATTATTAATTGGCTGTTATGGAATAATATTAGATAACTGTCATTAGTAATTATTTGTAAGGTAAATTACTCCATATTACTATTTTTTCCCGAAAGCAATGACAATTAATTAAAAATCCCTCTAAGTATAATTATTTCATTTGCATTCTGATGCTATATTTAGATAATTACAATAATATATATTTAAATCCGGCCATTGAGCACATATAAATTTCGCTTATAGAAAACAATGCATGAGTTACAATGCAGACGGTCTAAATTTCTCTTGACTAATTCTTATATAATTAGTTCACAGGACATATTTCGACTGGCGACGTAAATCCAACTATTAACAGTATTAACACCTGATTCATTATGTACATACATTTTTCAGTATAAACTAAATATTGTATAGCGTTGAAAAGGCAATTCAACCAGTAGACAGGTTTCATCCATATTTGGAACCGATCTACCGGATGAATTGCCTTTTCTACACAGAGAAATACTTAGTTTGTACTGACAAATGGATGTACATATTGGGTCAGGTGTCTAATAATATGTTTTAGAATCATTCTCCATTCCCGCCGACCTCGCTTGTTGCATAATATATAACGCTTGAAGAAACGGCTTCTGAGCTCGATATGTGTGTTTCGCGATAATCGTGCCTCCTAGACAGATTTTGCTTAGTGAAACTTTAAACCTTTCTTGAAAAATTGGGCAGTTGTTCACATCGCATAAAGCTAAGTGTACATGAATACTACCTTTAAAACCGACCCAGAAATAACTATTAACGCCATAAAAGAATAACATGACTTTATTCTGGTGGAAAAAGATTCGCAATAAGTTTAAATTTTTAAAAATGTATATAAGATAAACCTGATTCCGTACAATAAATAATAGATGCTTTTACATGTCATGCTGCCGCTGATATATTCAGGCAATATTAATCGAGTATCGAATTTCTTATGAAGCCAAATCAGTAAATTTAAATAAATACAAGTTTACTGAATCGTATCACGTGTATAAGTGCTTCTTTAGCCACATTTGTACATTAATTCTCTAAATTTAGAATTATTTCGTGGTTCTAACCATGATATCAAAATAAAAACCGTGCTTGTACAGGACAGTTGTGTTTATAAATTTATGGTTTAAAAAATCAAATAATTTAGTCAAGGTGAGATCCAGTGAAATAAACGCCTCTTTGTCTTTGTTATTTACATATACTTTTAAATTAAAACCAGGTTTCCATATAACTCACTTTCTTCGTTTAAATTAAGGAGTAACATAAATACATGCAGACATATATAATTTGCGATCTAGAACTCCAACCTGTTGGGTTCCAGGAAAGCCTACGCAAAAAAGTCAGAATGAACTCGACCTTTCCACTGACGCTGGACTCCCACATATTTTCGTGCATTCCAGTGACAGTTTATTACAAGACTGTCACAACCATAAGGTTGTGTCATGTTGCTTTTCAATCAATATTAATATAACTATGACAAGTATTTAATAATACATATGACAACGAATGTCCAGCTTTTCGCCTTCATTTGGTGTGAGTGCACGCACCAAAATGATTTATGACACCTAACAAATATCAGTCATTCGTGACATATTAAAATATATTTTCCTGGCCTGCGTACCATCGAAGAGAAGAAAATCTGAAATTAAAACAAACGTGAAGATGGTGCTGGTCAGCTTTAGGTGGTAAGCGATTTACGATCAGGATGACCATGAATACAAATAATCTATCCTACCTGGAAATTGAGGCGACCTAGCTTACCTTAATAATTAACCTATAATAAGTAATTTTAAAATTAATAATGGTTCCGTGCGGCCTTGGTTTGCGCGCACGATAAACCGAATCGCTTTATTTGATGGTTTTTTCAGTGCGGATAAATGAAAACAAGCTACTACAGATGGATTTGACGTTGGGCCCTCATAGTTGAAAGTTCTTTATGTGAATTTGAGAAATGATTTATATCATCGTCCACTCATAGAGTAAATAAAGACAATGATTACTTTTAAAAAATCGGAGGTTGATTAGCGCCTGATTGGCTTCACCGTTTTGGCTGTATAAATCGTTAGATGGTATGCCTATATGAATGAACTATTGGAATTAGTTGGCGGAAGGCGACTGGAAACTCTGGCTCTTTTGCTCTGGAGCAGAAGTCTCGCCAAAATAAAAACGGTTGATTCTCAGCCTCCTTTTCTTGTTCTCCAGTATTGATTAACATATTCAGTCAGATCCACTAATTGGATTTCATTATAGATCACATTAGACTAAGATTATTAACGGCTCATTAGTATGTATATTTATAATTTGATTAAAGGTAAATGATGATGCATACAAATTAAGTCAGGAATTTAAAGCAAAAACGAAAAGCTATAATGATGTAATATGTATTTTCCATAAAGAATAATAATTAAACTGAAGCAAAATGCCCTACAGATTTGTTCGTATCCATCGAAATTATTTCTAGCAGTGACGACTAGTATTATGCCATGTATGGAAATTTAGTCAAGGTTTGGACGGAGTAAATTCTTTACTGCATTTATAATAACAATATTTATACAACAAGTACCACAGTAGCTTTGTTCACACTTAACAAAAGGTTGTGTCATATCAGATTCTGCAACTCCAACTTCATCAAGTTGGACAATAATTGGACTGTGTTCAGTCATATACAATAGCAAGTCTACCGCTGATCGCCCGGGATTACTTGCGAGATAGATTTGGATATATTTATCGATGTAGTTTTTGGCCAGCTTCATAGCGATTTGGTACTTGAGTACTGGTGTCGCGTTGGTAATGTCAACAACACTGTAGTGCATGCAAATCACATTTCAGCAAACAATCTTGGCCAAATACAACACATTTCTTGTAAAACAACTTAGTCTAAGCTTAAAAATGCCTCCTTTTTATCAAGCCAATATTTTTCAGTAAATTTTGACGTAAACGTTATGTAACCAGATTTTACTACAAGTGCTTTCGATTTAAAAGAAAGAGCCTGTTTAACACAAGCTTACGGTTTTGAGATTTTTATAATGGACAATATTTAACCAGACATAATTTACACTATAAACGATCATGAGGATATGGTTTTATTTATAATAACATACTCGTAAGTTTATGTGAAAATTTTAAACACGTTTTTGAATGCAATATCTCAGTAGGGGAAGCAACGCATCAGGTTTTTCATTTTATGTATCACTACTTAAGCGAATCGTGAGAACAGTTAGTTAAATGAAGCTTTTAGATTTATGATATGCATCAATCTCATGTTCTTAAATCGTTGCGCAAAGAGGCAGAACAACCGATTGGACGGTAATTTTACAAAGTCCTGTGGCTGGTGTTAGAACAATTTCGTCTTCCAAATCCGTAAACTTAATTTAATTTACTCTTATCACCAACCATATAATCATAATTACATAAATGAATACACTGCTCAGATCAAATTAAATCTGCTAACAAGTTAGGATTGCAATTGCAGAGAAATTATGCAGCCCATATTTTATTAAAATACAGCGAATGTAAGAGAACTTGAAGTTAGAGCTGTATCTAAAATTTTCAAGATAGTAAGATTAATACAATTTGATCTTCACTAAACAATTTTTCTTCGCGCTGTGATGGTGACCAATTAAAATCGAAACACCCCCAATAATTTTGCTGTAGTACAATTTTTCCTAAGACTGTATTGATGTTTAAATATAACCCAGAAGAGGTAGACTCTCTGCGATTTGCGTTCGCGGTTTGTTGCTTTGCACTATCAGTTTCGCAAAGATCCATTTGATCCCCTTTACAAGTCTTCGTTTTAGCTGGGTGCTGATTCGTCCCTTTCTACCGAAGGCTTCAACATCATTCATAATAACCACTGCAAATGAGGTGCGGTCTAATATTCGTTGACTGGCGACGTTAAGATTTTGTCTTTCCCAAACTATCTTCAGCCCTCTAGTTACACGTACACAGGAAGATCCTCAAAAAGGCAAATTTATGCAAATGTGGTAACACTGTTCCGAAACAGTTCTATTTATATTTTCTAAATGTTGTTGACTCACCAATGTTTGTAAACAAATAATTTGTCTCGATATCTAAATCCTATATAGGCATATCCATGGTGAACATAAAAACGTATCATCAATCATATATATATATATATATATATATATATATATATTTATATATATATATATATATATATATATATATATATATATATATATATATATATACGTAATCTCATCTAGTGTGTAGAACGTTGTAGGGGAGAGAAAGAGTTTCGAATATATGTTATAACTGTAATGTTATGATTTCATGGTAATTAAAGTTAAAATTAAAATCCGAAAAAACCGCCAAACTTGATTGATATATACTGTTTACGTGTGACTAGAGACCTGAGGATGGTTTGGAAAAGACCAAACCGAAATGTCGTCAGTCAACGCACCTCAACGTACCTCATGTCCAGTGGTTAGTATGAACGATGTTGAAGCCTTCCGAAGAAAAGGAAGAATCCGCAGCTAGCCTGAACGAAGACGAAATGGATGCGTACTTAGAAATGGGCATCAATCGGATCTTTGCGAATTTGATAGTAAAAAGCGACAACGTGGGAACGCAAATCGCGATGATTCAACATTTGAATTTCGTACTGCGCAACCAATACAATTTTATATTGGATGCGGATTCGTCCCTTTCTTCCGAAGGCTTCAACATCGTTCATACTAACCATTGGAAATGCGGTGCTATACAATCTTTGTTTATTGGCGACGTTTCGGAAGAAAAAGCAGATGCATAACTGGAAATGAGGATCAATCGGATCCTTGCGGAATGGATAGTGCAAAGCAACAACCCGAGAACTCAAATCGCGGAAAGTCAACAAATGAAGTTCACACTGCGCATCAATCATTCAAATCATAATCCTGATAATGGGCTGAACTTTGTGTTGGACAGTGTGTTACCATTTGGTCTTCGTTAGTTATTTGCTTTGGTGATGCCACATGACAGTTGAAAAGCATCCGAATGTGTACCTGGTAGTTAATTCTGCTACACTGTGCTTTTACTTATAATTTTTGATTGGTGCTTCATTCAAGATGGCAGATCTGACACAATTAATTAACTCATACATTACATGTAAACGTTTAGTGAAAACTAGGGACAAATGATTTATTCCCGTGTAAATTCCCTCAGTTAACGTGACCCGAAATTTGCATGCAAATAAAACAGGTTTTTTGCAGAAAAGTGTATTTGCATTTAAACAATCCTCCACATCAAAACTCTGTAAAGCTAAATCTGGCAATTGTTTTGCCGATACCAGTATTACAAATTCAGCAAATATCATATGATAATTAGTTATTAAATACTATGTTTACAATTTTTTATTTTCTAGAAATTACGGAAAAAAGTTAAAAAGAGCACAAGTTATTTTTGACGACCTACAATGTTGGCACGTTAATTTGAAGGTTTAGACGTGTCTATATGTAAAAAATACTAATTGAGATCAATTCATTAAGACTAAATACACTTCACAAACAACTACAAATGAATAAACTATATTATTGAAAAGATCGAAATATGACTAGAAGTTGTAAATAGCAATGTACAGTTGTTTTTGTTTACAAAACAAATCATATATAAATAGCAAGAACCCTCAAGTCATGTCTTTTTTAATACAGCCGGAAACTCAAACATGCCTAAATGATCTTTACGGAAAATGATAATTATTTTAGTTCTAATAAATAAGAACAGCGTAAACTAGAATTACAATCCATTAGATGAAAAATTATTCATTTTATTGATGATTACATTTTAAGGTGTACTCAGGTTTTGGTAAAATGATTTGTCCAACAATCAAGGCGTTGCAAACATCATGTATATTTCGTTTGGTAATTGTAATCATTCGAATCCTACACTATTATGGCATTGAAGTTATGCTCACGGCAGCACTTATAGATTTAAATTTAATTTGTTGTGTTGCCGTTTTTTGGATGGATACAAAACTCATTCACTGCGGAAGCACACGTCACCAACATTGAGCCCAAGAGAACTGCGGTCCAAGTCGTTGAAATGGCGAATCTTAAAATCGACGATTGGTAACAAAGCAGGATTTCTCGTCTCCACAATAATTTTGGTCGATAATCCCTCTGCTTCGTACTGAAAATTGTGTAAAATTGAAACAAAATATTATTTAAACACTGTTAGTTGGATGTAGGCTTATGAAATATTAGAAATATACGCCAAAGTCAGAAAGAATAATATGCATAATCTCGCCAGCGCATGTGTTTTTGCCCATTGATTCCTTATCAATAGTACACGGTAATAAATCAAATGCCCGCTGTAAAATTTTCTACGGATATATACGATAAATGACGATATATGCAGTGGGGTTGGGGCGTAGTTTCAGCTACTATAGTATAAGGGTCTGAAATATTAAAATAGAATCTTTTGCTTAATCTGGCCTTGGTACTAGATACGCGATTCTTAGTGCATAAATCCTTAAAGATTAGACATTTACAAACAATAATATACATCGGGTTAAGGTAGAAGCTTTTTAATGTGATTTTTTTCATGTTGACTACGAAATACTTACCTATGAATACGTTTTCCTAAATTTGACGATATCCAGAACAATGAAGAAATTTTACAATACAATTATATTGAAGTTCAACTTGGAGTTCATCGTTCTGCTGACATTTTTTTGTAAAAGCTCTCCACGAAGTAAACAAAGATTCTGATGAAAAACCCGTTTAAGATTCATTGATGAATCTGTTACTGTCCGCGTTTGTAAGTATAAAAGGATACATACAGACTGTTCTATGATATTTAATATTTGTTATATTAACTTGTGTATTATTTTATTTTTTGGCATCAGAAAGTTATCATATAATATACCAAATATCAATTGTGTTCTTGATGAACTTTAGCCTTTAGGTATTCATCAGTTTCGTTAAACTTTCGGGGACGGTTTCGTAACCTTAGAGCATTCTGTTCAAATTAGTGCATTTCCTATGCTACACCGTCTACGCCGCGCGTTGCACTGAGATGGATCCTTGTATTTATCGCTTAGGAAAAATAGTTCCAACGAGTCAATCCAAATTTTATTCCACAATCTCCTAGTCAAAACATATTGAAATATATATTATATAGGACCTGGAAAATGTAAAACGAACGGTTCTTCAGGCATTGGCTCACCGATATATAGAGTAACAGAAATTCCTACAGTGCATATCTAGAAAAGCAAAAACCGGACTTTGAACGCTATAAAACTCAAATAGTGCTAAAAAGATAATAAAACAGTAACTTTTAAATTTGAAATATGGTGCACATGTAATATGACGAGGTATTTACGATATGCTTATAACATTTAGGAAATTATTGTTATAAAAGATAGCGAAATAGCTCACCTGGCAGCCGTCATACTCTATTATTGCTTCTGTGTCGATTCTACCTGCCGCATTTCGGAATGCTCGTTTGTCCATATAACCATGGCCCGCGCCTGATTGCACACCTGCATTCAAATCAAGTACACGATGGTTGTGCGCCAATAGACTGGTGGCAAAATCGAAAACAGGCTCCTTGTCATCCACAACCCGACCGTAAACCACAGTTGAATCACACATAAACTCTAATTCTTGTGTGGCTTTGCTATTCTGCAATTGCAGGTAATTTATCTGTGAATGATCTCCGTAAGAGTGAAACTGCAATGGAAGTTCGGAAAACAGAGTAAAAAATCAGTACGATCTAAGTTACATGTTTTATTATTCGAAGCTATCAAGTTTATTTTAAAAACTGGTTGAATCTTCATATATCCTCAAAAGCATTCGGTAAATACCAGACTAGAAACCCCAAAAACTCATTAAAAATTTTTCAGTTTGGCAAAACGGGTCTTAAGAAAGGCAGAAACTGCTGAATTTGACTTTTTACTATAGCAAAAGCTTAACCATTTCTTTTTTCACATCGAAAAGATCAGCTCAAACGATGATTGGTTGCGCGTGCTGTGAAATAAATTATTTAATTCAAAGTAGCAATCTTGATTTAAACACCACTCACATTAAATACATGCATTTTTCAGATTAGACTAAGCTTTGTATAATGAGGAAAAGGCAATTCATCCAGGAGACCGGTTTTGTCCTTATAGGGAACTCTTCAAGTACTGTCAAGGATATGCCGCAGACGTAGCTCAAACCTGGGCATGTCTACTTTGGAGTCTGTGCCTCTGAGTGCTGTGCCACCCTGCCGCCTAGCTTATTATGTCAAATGTTTATATATATATATAAATATATATATATATATATATAATGGATTTGTGTTCATATAAAGAATAAATAAACGTTATAAGGAACAGTTCTTCGCTAGTCACAAGGAGATTAATGAAAAAAAATTCGGCATGACAATAATGTTTGTGAAAATCACCAATAAGAAAATTGATTTGTAGGTTTCAAGGAACAACACTTTCTTAATGTACTGTACTTTTCCAGATATAGAATCATTCAGCATAGCCTTGTCGAATTTCAATTCATAAAATTCTTATTATTATTGTAAATACCGTTGAATTGGCTGCCATACAGATTTACAGATGTATTCTTGCTGCGTTTCTTTTCAAGCTGCGTGTGTCTCTCATTTAAACAATTATTTATTGCGTGGGTGGTGGTGGTGATAAGATTACTTTAAATCAAATTCTAAAACTTGATTTAACGAATAGATTTATCTCTCATTGTTGGCATTAATTGCATTCTTCTTATTTCTTTAAAATACTAAAATTATGTAGAAGAAATATTTGTTTACTTTTGTCTTGATATGCGCCAAATACTTCGTTTTGTGCGCTTTGTTATAACTACTCTCTTAATTAATACTTACAGCATTAGATTGATGGAATAATAAAATGTATGACTTACTTCAGGAACTGTTGATCCATCAGATCTCATGCTGCTCTGCCATTGACTCGAATCATGCAATGGTTTTCGATAAGTTGTAATCGAGCCCTAAAAGCAACGATGAAAAGAGACAAATTTGAGACTAAGACTTTATCCGAGTTTCTGCCTCACTAATGTGAAATTTAATTTTGACAAATAAATAATACACAGTTTTGAATCATTAGTTTGCAAGGGTCATGATAATAATATTGTTAAAACAAATTAAAAATGTAAATTATTTTTCGTAATAAATTTACCTGATGATACAAGTACTGTTTTATGAAATTTTAAAATAGTTCATGTCTATTTATTTTAAAAAGTAAAGCTTTTGTTATGATCAAAATAGTGTAAGCTCAAAAAGTTAGGTAATATACGGCTTCTTTCATGCAACTGGTGATCAATATTCTTTAAATCAAGTTTGTGAGCTTAAAACACTAATCCCATTGTATTTAGCCAGTCGTCGAAAAGCATAGCTAAACTACCGTCATTCACATGTATTGACGCGTTTCGACCTCCCATGATCATCATAAGAGTACGAGGGCAAACTGCCTAGTAAGGATAAACCCGCATTGCATATACATGGAAAGCAAAATTAGATATGCGGCTCTCACCTCTAATAGTCTCGAATACATTGTTATTGACAAGAAATGTCGGCTGCACAATTTGCATGCAGTCACGAACATTACCTTTTTGCCCATTTCGCCGCATATATATTGATAATACAATTTAACAATCATTGATTGCGCGTGTGATAATATCAATACTTTAAATAAAATTTGCGAGCTTCACGTAAACACCAATCCGATTGTATTTAACCATTCGTCATACAAAATAGCAAAACTAGATCAATAGATCAAAATGTTGGGAAGAAATGTGTTTAAATGAAGGTTATTTGGTATTAATTTTTCCATTTTAATTTAAATGGATGATGGCTGAAGAAGAAGATGTCAAAGATACGAAGAAAACCGTATCCGGAGTAAAGCTTTGTCAGAGCTAGTTTAACATCTCGGCAAGGCGTGTAAAAATTAATGGTGACATATCTATCATTAAGCATGTTGAGTTGATTGGATGGTTCGACGCTACTAATAAAAATTAACTGAGAAACAATTTATTACTGATATTCTTTTTAAATGAAAAGTACAGAACAGGCCACGCTTGTAGATATTACCAGTGGTATAAATTAAGCTCAAGAAGACGTTCTGGATTAGTACCAATTTCTGAAAGCTCCATCAATAATAATTTTGTGCTGAGCTCGGAACACCAGTTTGCATTCCAAATAATTATTCACAATAACGTTCATTATGTCTTTAGGTCCGGCAACATTCCATATACTCTTTAATTGTTCTGGTTACATCTTGTTGCAAAGTTCTAAAATATACTAAAGATGGCAAATAATATATGTCTGTTATACAATATGTTCGTCATTATTTTGAAAAATTTCAACAGTCTGAGTTTGTCGACAAGAATGAACAAGTGTATAAAAATACAATTATATATATACGTATACTGTCAGTATAAAATTAATATTTCTTCAAGTAGACATGTCAATTCATCCATAGACTGAGTTCGTCCTCATTGGAAACCCTTTAAGTAGTGTCTAGAATTAGCCGTGAACGCACAAATGCCTGGATATATTTTCTTCGGATTCCATTACTCTACCCAACGCACCAGCCGTGTTGCATGCTACACGCAATTTGAAATCATACACCAACTTTAATTTTCTGGTTAGCCTTTCCTACAGGCGAAACCTGAAAATCTAGTTAATCACATATCTGCGATTATGCAACGGGCACCATGCCACTTGGGAAAATTATATTGATTTTAAGTCTAATGGTAGGATATTGGTTATATGTATGCTGACAATATAAACTAAATATTTCATGAGGTAGCAACTACGATTCATTCAGTATATAATTAAACGAACATTGGTTGCGCGGGTGGTGATAAAAATTACTGGCCGTGGCAAATTCTGTTCAGTATGTGATGAGTTCCCAATAAGGACGAAACTGGTCTACTGGATTAATTTCTTTTTCTACACTATAAAATTCTAATTTTATACTGACAAATGTATGTACTTAATGGGCCAGGTGCTTATATCAAGATCGTAACCTTGATTATAGTAATTCGCCCATTAGACCGATTTCAGCTTCATTACATATATAAAAAGGATGAAACGCTACATTGTAAAGGGATTAATTTTTTTTTAATGTCAAGTTCATACGAGGAAAAATATACTTTTCGTCAAATACAATCACTTTAATTAACTTCACCAACATTATGATGGTTCACATAATGCATATCTTGTAATAATGGGAACGGCTGAATTACTCTAATTTGGAGGTGATAGTG
Organism: Eudiplozoon nipponicum; assembly: GCA_029291075.1. Taxonomy (NCBI): domain Eukaryota; kingdom Metazoa; phylum Platyhelminthes; class Monogenea; order Mazocraeidea; family Diplozoidae; genus Eudiplozoon; species Eudiplozoon nipponicum. The sequence goes on along the minus strand of JAQBSW010001330.1, from coordinate 9,317 downwards.
TAACACTTGAGGAAGATTAACCGGAGCATTTATATAATTAAACGAACATTGGTTGCGCGGAAGGTGATAAAAATTATTATAATCAAGGTTGCGGTCTTGATATAAACACCTGACTCATTAATTACTTAAATATGTCATTATAAACTAAGAATTGTATAGTGTAGAAAAGGCAATTCATCCAGTAGACCGGTTTCGTCCTTATTGGGAACTCATCATGTACTGGCCAGAATTTGCCGCAGACGGGATTCGAACCTGGGCACGTCTGCTTCGGAATCTGGTGCTCTAACTACTGAGCCATCCTGCCGCAAGACGGCTCAGTGGTTAGAGCACCAGATTCCGAAGCAGACGTGCCCAGGTTCGAGTCCCGTCCGCGGCAAATTCCGGCCAGAACATGATGAGTTGTCAATAAGGACGAAACCGGTCTACTGGATGAATTGCCTTTTCTACACTATACAAATCTTAGTTTAAACAGAGCATTTTTTTTAAAAAAAAGCGAAAATTTTAATGGACTACGCGACAGTCGTGGCGTTGAAAATGAGTTTAATCACTGAATTAAAGTAAGTATGTATTAGGTGTTGCGAACCTTGTAACAAATTAGTTCAGTTGTGACCAGAAAGATAAACCAAAGGCAGCATGAACGGAAATTATAATCTCATGCACATTCGTTTCGTGCTTACTGGCGACTCATCAGTAGGAGCCGGTATTACGCCCTTTAACCACTATATATTTGGTAGAAGAATGTTGAATAATAGGACGGTACAATCTCCTAGACGAATGTGTAAACCTGCAATAGTGAAGCTAACATCATATAAAGTCTACGACAATGCGACTTCAACGCTAGCTCACACTGTATAATATATATACAGAGTCTGTAATGGATACTAACACTATGGCTATTGTGTTAGTAACCGATACCAACATTATTGTACCGAAAAGTTACATGGTACTAACACTAACGTTTCCAAATCGGTACATGGTACCAAACTGATGGATATCAATTTATGCTATAGTTCACCGAAATTGAGAATTACAACAATTTCTGAACACCTGTTCTGTCTCTGGCGACAGCGATTCTGGTTACTTGTTTAAGTATCCAAAAATACTAAAACAAGATCTAGTTTAGGAGTTGCCTCAGATAATCACTGCTACTTTCAGTTTACGGCTGCAGCTTATATATATTTAAACGAACATTGGTTACGCGGGCGGCGATAAAATTTACTATAATCAAGGTTGCAAACTTGGTATAAATACCTGATCTTGGTGCATACATTTGTCAGTATAAACTAAGAGTTGTATAATGTAGAAAAGCCAATTCATCCAGTAGACTAATTTCGTACTTATTGAGGACTCCTCAGGTACTGGCCAAAATTTGCTGCAGACAGGGCTCAAACCTGGACACGTCTTCATCGAAATCTGGTGCTCTAACCACCGAAACACCCTGCCGCACTACATATAGTCAAATTCTGTCATAAAAGTTAATTTCAAATCGTTTTCCAAATTGGTATTGTATATTTTTTGTAGGGACGATAGGAGCTAACTAGTCGGAATCATATTCAAATAAAAATAATTTCGATGATCATTATATTGGCAAAGTCAAAAGATAAGCAAGTTTTTCTAAAAAATAGAGTATCACATAGACTACGTTGTGCTGTTTTGAAGTAGATGAATAGTGTAACGTGAAAATAAATGCTTTTGGTCTGCCTAATTTCCGTTATGCCATATTAAAAAGAAATCTAGTCCAGTAGAGGAATTACATTTACAATATTAGATAATGCGCAGTTTTTACCACCCCTAAATTGCCTTAAATGCTGTCATTTTGCATTGAAATGTTACGATTTCACTATGAAAGTTGGTGTCTGCCTCATCCGCACACGTCGTGACTCGCTAACTGCAACTGTAACTTGAGCACAAAATAATAATAATAATCTTCAAATTCATGATTTCTTTTGTGTAAAAAATGAGTTTTTATGATTTTTAAATAATTTGATTTTGTCTGCACAGTTCTGGTCAACGTCTATTTATAATAATAGGCTCCAAATAGGGAACCTTGATCGCGTAGCGACATTTAGTTAAGATTGAGAAGCGTAAAGTTAATACGCCACATTTTTGCTGGGCAATACATGTTTAGCTATAGATTTGCGTGCAATAATAATTTTATTTTCCACTATCAAGTCGTTATGTGGTCCAAAAAGCGTGAATTGAATCTTCTATTTCGTGTATCGAAATATAATTGCCTACAGGAACCTACAGGATTCAATTAAAACTATATCAGTTACAAAATACTTGAATGAAAATGCAGAATGCAATCTACCTTTTTGCGCTTCATTACCTATTCATTAGTATATTTGAAGTGAATACTCACTGAGTCTGTATCTGATATACATACATTTTCATCGTGTTTTACTACATCATCAGGTTTACATTTTCTATATAATGTGATGGATAACCGTTAATAATATGAGTATTAGTCACACCATTCAACTCTTTTTGTAAACAGTCAGATGAAAAAATACGCAATGCCCTATTATGCCATATATGAACTAACCCTTTTTTCATTACAGTTTGTACACAGCATTATCTACAAATGAGATTGTAGCTGTGGTCCACTCTATTTAGGCAGATGCAGTAAAAGATTAAATTCACGCTTGTTATAAAGAAATACCGACTTGAAGTTTGAATAATATTTTTGATGTTGCACCTACATCTATAACTGCTTATGTTTTATCCCGCAACGAAATGCGACACACCAACTCAACGCCTTTCAATTATAATGATAGCTAAGTGTACGAACAAACATTTCTTTTTGAAATATATTGTTATAAGTATACCTGCCAGCATTTATGCAAACAAGAACAATTTAGTCCTACTTTGGCATTTATGCAAACAGGAACAATTTAGCCCTACTTTGGCATTTTCTTAAGGCTTTCCAATCTCCGTGCAAAATAATGTTTAATTTTGTTTAATTCTGTTTGCTAAATAAATGGTTATGGTTTCTATTCATGGCCGTTGCGATTCTGACTACCTGCAAGAAGTGCCCATTAAAAATAAAAGATTATTTATTATAAATGCTTCATTTCGCAACTTGAGAATTAGTTATTAATTATAAGTAATAAGTATTAAGAGATTTCAACTAGGTTCCAATTAAATAAACCGTTAACCAGAAAGATAAGTAGGTATATTGTAACATGCGGCACCAGTGGTGAAGTGGGAAGAGTCTCAGACTCCAAAGGAAATGTGTCCCTTGTTCAAACCCCATCCGCAGAAAATTCTGATCAGTATTCGGCAAGTTCCCAATAAGGACGAAAACAGTCTACACAATGATTTTCCTTTCCTAACTGATACAATTTGTAGTTAATTTTTGCAATATATATATATATATATATATATATATATATATATATATATATATATATATATATACATAATTTAAAATTCATCCTAGACTTCAAATCAGTATAAATTCCAAAAATGGCATGTTGTTTGTTATATGATGAAAGATAGATGATAACCAGTTAAATCTTCAAGTTTGGAAATATATCAAATAGGTTCCACATGAAGGAAAGGCTAAAGAGGAACAAACTTTGCTATATATCTTCAGATTGCTTGTTTTGTTTGGCACGTGTGGCGCTGTGGATAGATTCATAAACTCCAAATAAAATGTGTCTCGGTTTGAGCCTGTTTTGCGGAAAATTCTAGACAGTATTCAAAGAGTTTCCAATGACGACGAAACTGGTATACTTGACGAAATTCCTAGTCTACCTGATTTAATTTGTAGTTATTCTGATAAATGAAATAAATCATATTCGCATTTATTAATATAATGAGATACGTCTACGTTTTCTACTTCTACATCCCCTCAATAGTTTGCATGATGTCTCGCTTATAATGAGAGATAAGCCTGGCTAAGTTGAACTTTTAGTTATAAGTTTTACATGTGGGAATCAAAAATCTTATTTTGTATATAACTGATAATCACACACTACACGTGGTGCTCATTGTGCAAGGAAGGAATTATGCAACTCTGCGACGTGTGCTCGATGATCCGATCCATGAACACAACAAACCTGTCTGAAAAAGGCTAAACCAGTCTCTTAAATGAAGTAAATTTACCGGCTTATGCAGTGTCTATTTTATACCTCTATCAATTATTTATACAAATATATAATCAAATCCTACTAAAATATTGTCCTTATATATATATATATATATATATATATATATATATATATATATCTACAGCCATTGTTCTGGATTCGTTAGTATATTCGTTCATCCAATCCCAACTGTACATTTGTCGTAACCAATCCCCTCTTCGCTATGTCTCTCTTTGTTTTACGCAATTTAGATCACTACTTTTGCGTAATGTTATGTGGAGTGTCATCGCTTTCTTTGTAAGTGCGTCCGTAATTGACGGATATGTCGTATTTTTCGGAACGTATGCTATTTTTGAAGGCCTGTCAGTTATGTCTTTGTTCCAGTCCAATTTAATTTCCTTTGGAATTACTTTCTGAAAGTTTAAGCAAGGGTTCAGCTTATTTATTTCAATAGCTTCAAAAGCCAGAAACATTTTTTCCGTTTTTGCCTTGTACAGAACTGAAAAATTGTTACTACTAATAGCTGAACCCCTGCTTAAACATGCAGAAAGTAATTCAAAAGGAAATTAATATGAACTAGAACAAAGACAGAACTGACAGGCCTTCAAAAATAGCATACGTTCCGCAAAATACGACACACCCGTAAATTACGGACGCACTTACCATGAAAGCGATGACACACCACATGACGTTACGCTAAAGGAGTGGTCTAAATTGCGTAAAACGAAGAGAGACATTACGAAGAGGGGATTGGTTACGACAAATGTATTGTTGGAATTTGATGAACGAATATATTTATGAATCCAGAATAATGATTGTAGATACTGGTAGAAATAATATTTATTAATAAATGTTATTCCATGGAATAAGTGTTGCGTTTTCATATTTAAAAAAATGGTGAAACTTCTAACGATAAATATATATATATATATATATATATATATATATATATATATATATATATAAATTGGTCAATAAATATAATTCAATGTTTGAGGAAGTCTACTTCATGTAGTTATGCACAACCTATGTCAGAAGTACGCTGGTTGTGGTCTCCATTCATACAGACAATTAGCAGCGCAAAGTTCTACATCATTTCTGTAAGCCAAAACGGCCATGCTCCTAACAGCATTCGTATCGTCATTAAACCACGATTGAATTTAAACAGGATAGTTGCATTAATTATCATTTTGTATTGTCCGCTTCTTTCGAAAACTATCAGTATGCTTACTTTTGAAGATATGAGGTTGAAATGCTAAGCAAGACTAATAATTTTACCAATTTACCAAGTTCACAAACGTTGGGTTGTCCAAGAAGACACGTAGGTGGATTTTGCAAAACACAATCGTTTACACGTATTGACACTAAGATAGATAGGTTTACCGCTTAGCAAATAGAATAGATATTTTTCTGTATGCTATTTTTGCACGTATTTTTTTAGCATTTCTTTGACACATTCTTGGCTAATCTAAGAATTCTAAAAAAATGACACAGGTCAATCGAATACAGCATACATTTACATTCACTCACAAAAGTGCTTAGAATGGTTGTCCTAGCAACAAACGTTATGTTAATAACGCACTATATTTAGAGTTACGTTGGTATTAGCAACTGAAAGCTACAAAAATCTATGCGCTAGCAATTTTTGTTTCTTTAGCTGCAATTCCTAAACGGGCATTCGTAAACTTGTATTTAAAAACGCTATAATGCGATTAAACACTCGGAATGCCTTCAAGTTGACATCTCTAGTTTAAGGAAGTTGCTAAAACTGTGGAGTTCAGTCTCAGTACATTATTACTTAATAAATAGCACTAATTTATCAAATTACATATATTGGACTGCATTTAATGCTTTTTGTCTGAATAGTACTCAATAGCGAAGAATGCTTTCGATACGGTTAAAATCGCTTCTCCTTTTGGACAAATGATATAAAGAAAACAATTTCGCCACGCTATTTTCTGTCGAAAGGTCAATTCCGTATACTAGGAAATTAGGTATTTGGTACCAGTTATTATACTTTGCACCAAGTTAGCTTAAATTAGATTTAATTTGTATCTCGAAGTTAGTCTGTACGAAAAAATATAAACATGCGTTTCTTGCTTCTTGGCGACTTATCAATGGGAGCCAGCACTACGTCCAAAGCCCACTATATACTTGGCCAAGAAATGGGAGACAACTAGCAGGTGCCATCTTCTATACGTTTATGCTTTAAAGCAATAGAAACTTCAACTTCGTATAACGTCTTTAGTAACGTGAATTCGAAGATAACTTACTATCTGTGATGTTTGCCACAAATTACGACGTACCAACAACATTATTTTAGAGGTAGGTTTTCATCAAAATTTAAAATGACAGTCATAATAAACGCCTCCTAGTCCAGAAAAACCTTTAACTCTGGCTTTGATCTACGTCAATTATCCAAGTTTCGTGTTTACTTTGACATCATTCAATGAAACAAATATGAGTTATTCCTTCTTCTGTCAAAGAGATAGTAGATATAAAAATAATTATTTGTTATTTCTTACCTGGAAAAAAAGTCATTTTATGTTGAGCCAGAAGGATATGCCAAAGTCGGGATGAAAAATAGGAATCATATGAAGTGCGTATGGGTTTCATATTTTCCGACGACATATTTTAACATCCCCTCTTTTATAGTAAGGTTCACACTTGTTGCAGCGCCAATTTGCGAATTGCATTATTTCGACTAAAAGGCGTCAACTTGTAACAATCTTTTCCCACATTGAAGGAGTTGCTAATTTTCTATAATATAATAACTGTTTCTGTCGTATAGATGGAATTACGATGTTGGCATATCTATTTCATATTAATAAGGCATTTATAAGTGCAAAACAAAGGAGAAATCTGATGGGATACAAGAACCGTTCCTTTCTCATATTCTTCTCAAGTATCCAAAAAAAACCCATGGTAAAATTTTATTAATTTAATTAAGTTTACACTACAGTAGTTAAATTTTTATTGTGTTCTGCTAATGAAAAGGTCGGAGCGAAACAAATTAGAGCATCTAAATGATGATATATTTGACTATATCTTACAATTGGTAAAGAAAGGAATTAGCGCTAATTTCAAAAGGCGTAGATTTAATGCCAATATGGCTCATTATTATCTACGCAATGAAACTTTGCCATTAAAATTTAAATTAGGTGTTGCTGAACATTTTAAATGTAGTCATTTTTTTTCTAGGAATTGATGTGCCACAAGCTTAATACCAATAAATTCAATAAATGGTGTCATTAACTTCGAAAGATTTTGCGTTGTGTCGGTTTAAGTATGTTGTTCAACGAAAGCATAAATTGTTCCTATTTGGCATAATAATAGTTGCAACAGATTTATCAAAACACGATATTACCTTTCGTTCGAAAGTTGACTCAACACACGTCTCAATGGTACCATCTCCAAAAAATGTGCACTTCACTTTAATTGCGTCAGTCGGTGAGCCCTCGTTAGGATCAATCCAATAGCTTGAAATACAAGTTAAGAACAAAAATTTTCATTTGAATTCCAGTATTTTTTGAGTATGCAGATTTAAAAATATTGCAACTGAATCCTTAAAATTCTTAGTTTTTGTAGTACTGTGTGTAATTTAACCTTAAATAAAAAATAGTTAGATCGTCGTTGCCAAACTATTACGAGAACTTGATATAAACTCCTGACCCATTATGCGCATACATTTGACAGTATAAACTAACCATTGTATAGTGTAGAAAATGCAATTCGTGCAGTAGATCGGTTTCGTCCTTATTGAGAACTCATCACGTATTGGCCAGAATTTGCCGCGGACAGGGCTCGAAACTAGGCATGTCTGCTTCGGAATCTGTTGCTCTAACTACTGAGCCCTCTGCCGCTCATAATGGATCAGGTGTTTATATCAAGATCGAAAACTTTATTTAATTAATAATCACCGCTCGTGCAACATATGTTCTTTTAATATTATTAGAACTTTTTGTGTGTAATATCACAGAAATTATTCCTGATCCCTATGATAGCATGTTTTGTGTTTTACCCTTACAATTTCATTCTACTGATAGTAGGCATATTATTGCTTTTTAAAACACACGCATGCTAATTTAATTTCATTTGGTTAAAACTTAATATTGCATAGTTCTGCTTTGAGAAAAATGAAATTATTATTTTTATTAATTTTAAAAATACATCCTTCTAATAAATGTGATGTTGATTTTGAGGCAGCATTTGAATTGTTATTTGAACAAACAGCTGACTTGGAGCCTACCAGTATTGATTATAAAAATTGGTTCAAGGCTACACTAGTTGATCAGGCTTCACACCTGAAATCGTCTAAATGCGCAGAGCAGCATGCGTTGACAAAGCAGCATCTAAATGCACTTAGAAATATCAGCAGAAATGCAGACATCAAAATACTACGCGCTGATAAAGGAAAGAGCGCAGTTATAATGGACAAATCGGACTACGTACAAAAGATGGAAAACGTGTTAAATGACAATACAAAATTCACACGTCTAGACGATAAATCAGATGAAATAGACAAGGTGGAGCGCAATGTGTTAAATGAAATTAAGATTTTGACAGATGCCGGTTTTATTGATGAGGCCACTGCACAGAAGCTCAAGCCAGTTGGATCATCTACACCAATAATGTACGGATTACCAAAAACACACAAAAGGGTTGTCCTATGAGGCCAATTTTATCAATGGTAAATTCTCCGTTTCATGCACTAGCTAAATGGCTAGTTCGTTTACTTGAACCATTACGTAAACTACTAGGTAATCATTCGGTTGCCGAATCGTTTGAGTATGTTAACAAAATTCAAGATATAAATGTTAAAAACAAGATTATGGTATCTTTTGATGTTACGTCTCTGTTTACAAATGTTCCAACTGATGAAACCATTGACATTATAGTCAAAGCGGTAGAACACGATATATTACCATCGCCGGTGCCAGGTCAAACTCTACGCAAGCTTATCTTATTATGCACGAAAGACGTACGATTTCGTTTTAATGGAAAAATCTACAAACAGACTGATGGTGTCGCAATGGGAAGCCCCTTATCTCCAGTGTTGGCTGAGATTTTTCTAGAGCACCTAGAAAATACATCATTAAAGAGTGACATAAGTAAATGTGCTCAATATATACGGTACGTGGAGGATATATTTCTTGTACTTAAGAACAGGTCGCAATCACGAACATTGCTTCAAAGTTTCAACAAAGCACATAAGAATATCGG